>PVJS01029652.1:0-24630 GCA_004027185.1 Glis glis
TGTAATCCCAGTACTTGGGAGGCGGAGACTGGAGGATCCGGGTTCGCGGCCAGCCTCAGCTACTTAGTGAGGCCCTCCGCAACTTCGTGAGACCCGGTTTCAAAATAAAGTATAAAAAATAGGGCTGGGGGTGTAGCTCAGAGGTAAAACGCCCCTGGGTTCAATTCCCGGTGCCTCAAAAAAATAATAAAATATTATAAAATTGGGATCATTTCAAATATAGAATTAATGCCATCTTTATATACATATCTGATTCAAGACTTGCAAACTCAGTTTAAGATAAGCATTATTATCTCCATTGTAGAGATTAATTTGAAATTTAGAGGGATTCAATGGCAAGGAGAGCTTATGGCAAACCTCTTCAGCCACATCACTGTGGAAACTTAGACTTCACTTTGGGAAGGATCTTAATGATCGTCTCCATCTCTAGTCACTGACGCACAGATAGAACGTGTTGAAGGCCGCGGTGTGCTCTAGTCACTGAGTTAGGACTGGATTCAGTGTCCAGACCCCTGTGCTCTTCCAGCCACATCGCAAGTGCCGGGCACTTTCTACACGACAAGAACCAATCTGTTTACTCAGGTTGCCATGTTTCTGCAGCTCGACGCACTGTCTCTATTACCAATGGAAATCGCAGCTGTCGATCTCCACGTAAGCCCTCCCTCCTCTGGGCCATGTGGATCAACCGCAGAAGGAGGCCATGCTCCTTTCTAGTCCCAGTAGTACCTGGAGAAACTCTTCCCACGGGGACGGCACCTAAGGAGTGCACTTTCCCCACTCCACGTCTTTCTGAAATAGATCGTGGGAGGAGTGGTCGTGGGACACTGAGGCAGGAATCTTTCATGCTGGACTGGAGCACACTGGTCACACACTGAGGGTTGGAATTGAGGTTTCTATTTGGGGGAGGAGAGGAAGTGTCATTGAGGATTAAGAGGAAAGAAGGAAAAAATTATTGAATGGTCTTTCAGCACCCATGGTATTATTGTAAATCATTTCAGAATCCAACAGGATTTATATGTGGGACATAAGGTTCTTGCGGAGTGCAATACAGATTGCAACTGTCCGACTAAAACGTGGGACCCGGTGTGCGGAGACAACGGCTTGTCCTACATGTCAGCTTGTCTTGCTGGTTGCGAGATGTCTGTCGGAACTGGACTGAACACGGTAATCCATCCTGTTGGTCTTCTTAAAGGAACTTTGTGCACTACATTAGCACTTTCTAACTGTAAACTGGTCCTACATTTGCTGAAAGTAAAGTTAGTCTTTCTGTAAAACCAGATGAATATTTTCTTGTGGACTACTTATGTTACTTTTTATATACACATTTGATTAACCTTTTTTCTTAGATCTCATGTAAAACCTTCACAGTGTTTGACTACTTTGTAATTTCAAAGCAGTTTAGATTATTATTATTAAATAATTTGGGTTAAAATACTCTGGACAGACATTTTTTATTACTGAGATGAAGTTGGCAGTTTTGATCTCACATCCAAATAACTCTTTTTCTGTATATTTTTCTTTTTTCTGTGTCTATGCATGCATGTGCTTTCTGTGTTTTTCTCATTACTACATTTTTTTAACAAGATAGATAATTAGGCATGTTTTCTTGCCTCAGTAAAGTTGGTTGGTGATCAAAGTAAAATACAAATTGTGATTCTTAATAAGATCTGGAAACATAATCATTTAAAATGTTGATTTTACTCTGTTTTGCAAATAAACTATATCTTGGGGGGGTCAAAGTTTTGTTTGTTTTAAGCATCTTGATATTTCAACTGAGCACTCAGAATCAGATTTTGTTGTTCATACTTCTTGCTGTGGCAAATTTTTTTTGTTTAAAATAAAAATGCATTTAGAATAGCTGAACTATTGCAAATTTACTCCATATACTTGGAAAAATAACAGTTTTTCGGAACTACACTTCTGTTTTGTTTTATGCTATAATCCTGAGAGACACCATCAAGGAGATGGGAATAAAGGGAATGAGCAATCTTCATCTGTGTGTGTGTGTGTGTGTGTGTGTGTGTGCGCACGTGAGTGTGCGTGAGTGTGCATGAGTGTGTGTATGTGAGTGTGTATGTGAGTGTGTATGTGTGTGTGAGTGTGTATGTGAGTGAGTGTGTGTGTGAGTGTGTGTGTGTGAGTGTGTGTGTGAGTGTGTAAGTGTATGAGTGTGTGTGTGTGTGTGAGTGTGTGTGTATGAGTGTGTGTGTGTCTGTGTGAGTCTGTGTTACTGGGATCAAGCCTATAGACTCACACATGCTAGGCAAGCACTCCACCAGTGAGCCACACCCTAGCCCCAGCAGTCCGAATCTTGATCTAGTTGACTATGTAAAAAATACTTGAGATTTGTGTTCAAAGTCATTCTTCCTTGAATAGTATATGTATGTGTTTTGGGCAGGTGTTCCAAAACTGCAGCTGCATTCCAGCATCAGGAAATTCATCCGCAGTTCTCGGGGTGTGTGACAAAGGCCACGACTGTTCCATGATGCTCCAGTACTTTCTAATCTTGTCAACAGCTAGCAGTTTCATTTATTCTCTAGCTGCCATACCTGGATATATGGTTCTCCTGAGGTACGACAATCATTTTCTTTATTTTTCTTTCTGTTCATTTATTAAATTAACCTCTTCTAAGAAAGACGCTTGGAGCTCAGGGTATCTAAGAACTCAGTTTCCTAATATGCCATGTATTAAGGGTCTGCATTAAACATTGATGGATCTTACAAAAGTTTAAAGTTAGCAATATCAATGTTCATCTCTGGGTGTTTCCCTCCCTATCTTTCCTTTATTCCTTCCTTATTTCTTAGAGCTAAATGAGTAGCCCTCTTATTGTATAACACAACAAGAAACATTTGTCTTTTAGGGTAAGCCTTGTGAAATGGGCATCTTGGTAGGTAGAGAGTGGCTGTCTAGCAGCCAATCCTGTAGTTCAGCTTATAGGACCACAGAATGCAAAGATGGCAAAGCCCCCATGTCACCCCAGGTCCCTTAATCTTTCTGAACTTAATTTTTAATTAAAAATAGACACAATAATAAATGCTCACCTCTCTTACAAGGCTACTGTGAGATCCAAACGATGAAGATTTTTCCAAAACTAGAAGATTGCAGAGGCAAGTCCCAAAGCGAGGGGCATTAGACAGGCATCCTTTCCAATACAGCATTCCTCCTGACCCCGTTAGCCACCCGCTGCCCTTTTCTTCTTCTCTCATTGGAGTTCAGAAGTAGAGTTGATGTAATAGCGTAGTTGAGTTGGCAACATTTTATTTTCAAGGCCTGGGGCAAGGTTTCTCTCTTGCTTGCTCTTTCCTTATTTTCATTAATGATTCCATTTCATTAATGATGTCCATTCCACTTGCCATAGACACCCACTTAAGTATGATAGATACATGTCCTTCAATATGCATTTTCCTATGTAAAATTTTAAGAGAGAGAGTGTGTGTGTGTGTGTGTGTGTGTGTGCATGCTTGCGTGCACACTATAAGCCTTGTTCTGGGTCATGAGGTGAATGCATAGATAAAGTCACCAACTGCTGCTGGTGCTAAGAGATGGACCCTCACTGCCCGAGTGACCCCTCCTTAGCGCCTCACAAACACCTGGCATTACTTAACATTCAGACGCGACTCTCCCAATTGCCGTTAAGTGGTGGCTCATTGATGTTTCATGTGTGATTTCCTGATGTAGTGAAGCTAAGCATCTTTTCAACCCCCCCCCCCGCTTTTTGTTTTTGTTTTTTTTTTTAGCTATCTGGGCATCTGCTTCAAGATATTTACTTGTTTTTTCTTTTTTGCCCATTTTCCTATACTCATGGTATTTTCTGGCTGATTTTTGACAATTACTATAAAATGATACTTATTAATATAATATGGTTTGCATGATATAATTATCTTCTTCTAGTCAGTTATGTTTCTTTTAACTGTTCCACAGTATGGTGTAGCCAATGAAATCCTAGCAGTTGCATTTAAGTACAACAGTTTCCTTGCCTGAGGATTTGGTGGTTAGTGGTCACATTTCAAAAGTGCTTCTAGATTCCTGATTTATAATCTCAGCTTTATTTTTATATATGTGCTACAAGAGAGATAGATGTTCAGTGCTGTGTACCTCTATACCAGGAAGGTGTTTCCCCAACACCACACCCTACAGCATGGATTCTGTCTCCTTTGATTTATGATGCCACCTTTATCATATCTTGTTTTTCATAACATGGGTCTGTTTTCATACTTTTTATGTGCCACAGATTTATGTTTCTATTCTCAGCCAAATGACACTTTGTCTTAATCACTGCTTTTGCATTGCTAATGTTAAACTCTCATATGGTAACCTCTTCCCTGTCACCCTGTCACCTTTCTCTGCTTTATTCTCTTCCCAAATTGATTTAGTTATTTATGGATCTTTATACTTGCATGCAAACTTTGACTGGGTCTGTGTGGGTTCCATGGTTTAGTTGGAGAAAAGAGCATATCAAATGTTGGTGGATATGCAATAACCTCCCATTTATATAGACTTTTTAATATTCTTGAATAGAATTTTAAGAGGTTCTCCATAAAGGTGATATGTTATTGGGTTGTTTGCTAGACACATATGTAAATATAACACACACACACACACACTCACACACACACACTCACACACACATGCATACCTACACATATACTCTGAGAAAGTGCTTCTCTAGTCACAGAAAACCATTTTGATACCAGATGTGTGAGATTTTTTTTCTCCACACTACCAATTCTCTGATACCAGTGGCTGTCCTACAGTTCAGTATAATTCTGACATTCTCTACCTAGGTTTAGCACCAGATCCCCAAAGTTAAAGGACTCAGTCCCACAAGACCGCTCTTGCTATAGATGCCAGTTGACGGTCTGAGCCTCACAGCCTTCTGAGGTCAAAGTTTCCTATGAGCCCTCTTCAGTTTAGAAAACGTGTTTAATGGCTCATAGTGTCACAGGAGAAGAGATGATTCTAAAAAGGGTCTTGAGGAGTTCCCAGTGTGTAGTTGAGGAGAGGGGGAGACGTAACACAGGGCTTTTTTTTTTTTCTGTACTGGGGATTGAACTCAGGGACATTCTACATCTCTAGCCCTTTTTATTTTTTATTTGGAAACAGTCTCACTAATTTGTTGATGTTGGCCTTGAACTCACAATTCTCCTGTCTCAGCCTCCCAAGTACTGGGATTACAGGTGTGCATTTTTTTTGTTTACAGCATCAACCAAATCTCCATGATGGGCCAGTCTTTGCCCTGAAGGCTGTCTTCCTTTAGGCATGCACACATTCCTAAAAGGTCCTCACCTTTCACCCTAAAGATCGATTTTCCTTTGGATCTAAACTTCTAACAGGTCTGATAAACAAAGGATCCCATCAGACTTCAGCACTATACATCCTGTCAGTTCAGTGCACATGTCTTGTTGACCAGCAGAATGTATTTTATTAAATGAGGAACGTCTAGAGGGAGTGTTGTTAAAAGATCAGTGCCCCTTGGTCAAGCCCAGGGCCATCCATCAATCAAGAAGCTTGAAGAGTCTGAGGACGACCAGGCTGCCACCCCCGCTCTGCGCCCTACCACCCCTCACAGGCTCTCCTATGAAAGAAGAGCTGTGAAACCCCAAATGTGTCTTTCTCTCACTCTGGAGGTGGCTCACGTTCTCTCTTGAACGTGTGTCTCTTACTTTCCTCAATAAACCTCTGTCTATGTTTCTGCCTGGCATTGAAATTCTTTTCCATCACGTAAGGCAAGGACCCCGCAGATCCTGAGTTGAGGAAATAAATAAATTATTAGATTCCTTACATTTTTTATTTTTATTTTTATTTTTTTTGCAGTATTGGGGATTGAACCCAGGGGCATTCTACCTCTAAACTACACCCCCAGCCCTATTTTTTAGGAAACAGGGTCTCACTAAGTTGCGGAGGGACTAAGTAGCTGAGGCTGGCCTTGAACCTGTGATCCTCCTGTCTCAGCCTCCCAAGTACTGGGATTATAAGCGTGTGCTACCATGCTGGCTAAATTCCTTACATTTTTAACACAAACAATCTAAATGCAGCCAGGGCTGCACTATTTTTGCTTTAGGCTGAAGGTTTAACCATTAGAATCAAGGACTGCTACTGTCAATGAGAGGGTACTGGAATAGAAATGGGTTGATATGAAATATTTTCTTTGTGAGCTCTCTGATAGAAACCAAATGAGCAAGTTGTACATGGTGGTCCATGCTTGTAGTCCCAGCTGCTTAGATTCATTCCCGGTACAGAGAGAGAGGAGAGCGGAGAGAGGAGAATAACAAAGAAGGAAATAAGCAAAAGTGAAAGATAAAATACCTGTGACCAGAACAGAAATGGGGCTCCTGCGTAGGCTGGAAGCGTGAGAATCAACCAGGGCCTGAATAAGCAAGCCCACACAAGTACACAAGACACACAAGTACGTCTTCTAATATTGTTTGTAACTAGCTTAATTTTTGTTTATTTATGAATTTGTTTATTTTTTAGGTGCATAAAGCCTGAAGAAAAGTCTCTTGGTGTGGGATTACATGCATTTTGCACACGAGTATTTGGTAGGATTGTTTTTCCCAATATCATATCAAACCAATATTAAATACTCAGTAAATGAAACGATTCTCTCAGATTAACAGTCTAGCAAATACGCCCTCCGTTTTCCAACGTCACTTCTTAACTAGAGACAGAGAATTTCTCCCTTTCACTTGAGAAGGTCCTTTCTGACCTTAATTACACTTTTTATCTACAGTAAGACTTGAAAATAAACAGGCAATGCTTTCTTACAATAAAATGCACGCATGATTGGCCCAAAATGTTTCAGAAAATATAAAATTTCAGAATCTTTAATTCAACTTTTATTGAATAATTTTATAGCCTTATCTTTATCATATTACTAATTGTTTATAATCTAGAAATTTTAGAGTAAACTGAACATTTATAAAAATAGAATTTAGAGCCTTTGATTTATATTTTTATATGGCATTTATTGTATACATAGAGAAAAATTGAATATTTCCAAATGCAGTCTCTTAATTCTTACCTTGTTGATGGATTTTCTTTCTCTGTTAATTGTAGCTGGAATTCCAGCACCTATATATTTTGGTGCTTTAGTGGACTCTACCTGTTTACATTGGGGAACTTTGAAATGTGGTAAGCCAGGGGCATGCAGAATATATGATTCAATAACCTTCAGGTAAATTTTTAAATTGCTTTGTAGAGTATATATTTTAACTATAAATTGTAACTCATATTAATTGTACAAATTAGTGGGCTTAACTGTGACCTTTCCATACATGAATATATCATGTTTCACTATATCCACCTTCTCTTCCCCTTCCCTTCCTTCAGAGTCCCTCTTCTACTTTCAGGTCAACATTTCTGTTGTCGTTGTTTGTTTGTTTGTTTTAACTTTCCATAGATGAGTGAAAACTATACTTGACTTTCTGTTTCTATCTTATTTCACTTAGCATAATGACCTCCAATTCCAACCATTTCCTGAAAATGACATGTTTTCAATCTTCTTTTTAGCTGCATAATATTCCATTGTGTTCATGTATGCATATATGTCTATGTATGCATACATAATCTCACATTTTCTTTATCCATTGAACTGTTGATATGATGTAGACCAGTTCTATAACTTGGCCATTGTAAGTACTGCTGTAATAAAGACAAAAATGCCAGTATTTATGATACTTTTATTTTAGTTTTTTTGAGAAACCTCCATACTGTTACCATAGTGAGTGTAGGAGTTTACATTCTCATCAACAGTATATAAAGGTTCCTTTTTATCCAAATCCTTGCCAGCATTTTTTATTGACTGATTGTTAATAGCCATTCTGATTGGGGTGAGGTGGTATGTAAGTGTTTCCCCTATGTGTTCCTTTAGTAATTTACAAGTCTCGGGTCTTTGTTCCATTTTGAGTTGATTTTTGTATAGGATGAGATAGATCTAATTACTCCTTTCTATATGTAGATATACAATTTTCCTGGTATCATTTTGTTAAAGAGGCTGTCTGTTCTTCAACATGTTTTTGATACCATTGTCACGAATCACATGACTAGAAGCATGGGTTAATCTACTCTATTCCATTGGTCTACATGTGTGTTTTTATTTCTGTACCATGCTTTTTTTTGTTACTATGACTCTGTAGTATATTTTGAAATCAGGAATTGTGATGCGTTCTCAACACTGATCCTTTTGCTCAGGCTTGCTTTGGCTATTAAGAATCTTTTGTGCATCCGTATGAATTTTAGGGTTTTTGGTTTTATGTGTTTGAGGAATATAATTGATATTTTAATGGGGATCTTGATGGGGCTCTCTTTCCGTGATTTGGCAATTTTAACAATCTTAATTCTCCAAATCCATGAACATGGGAGATTTTTTCATCTTCCTGTGTTTTCTTAAGTTTCTTTATTTACAATTTTTATTATTCAATTCTTCCAGTTCATTGGTCAAGTGTATTTATTACTGCTTTTTTTTTGCTTGCTACTGTGAATGCAGTTGTTTTCTTTATTTCTTAGTGAGTTTGTTACTGGTATATTGAAAAGCTACTGATTTTCTTCTATGTTGATTTTGTGTCCTGTTATTTGGCTAAATTCATTTCAGTTATAAAAGTATTTTGGTTGATTCTTTAGGTTCATATATATATATAGTATTATATTATCTGCAAGACCGTTTGACTTCTTTCTTTCCTAGTAATATCCCCTTTATTTCTTTCTCTTATGTGATTGCTCTCGCAAAAATTTTATATACTATACTGAATAAGGGGAGTTGAAAGTGGACACCTTTGTATCATGGTTTTAGGGAAAATACTTGCAATTTTGCCCCATTCAGTATGATGTTTGTCTTATATAGCCACTATGATGTTGAGGTATAATCCTTCTATATTTATCTTCCTCAGGATTTTCATCATGAAGGGATGTTGAATTTTATCAAAGGCTCTTTTTGCATCTATTGAGATAATCATATGATTTTTATCTTTGATTCTATTTATATGGTATAATACATTTATTCATTTGTGTATGTTCTAATACGCTTGCATGCTTAGAATGAAACCCATTTGTACTGTGTGATCTTTTCAATGTAATGTTGAATTTGATTTGAAAATGTTTTATTGAGAATTTTTAAATGTATGTTTATCAAGGATATTATTACTTTTGTAGTATCCTTATCAGGCTTTGATAGCAGAGTAATGCTGGCTTCATGGAATGAGTTTGGAATAGAATGTGTATTTCATTTTAAGCAACAGTTTGAGGAGCATTGGTGTTACTTCTTTAAATGTCTGGTGAAATCCAGTGAATGTGACTGGTCCTGGATGTTTCTTTATTGGGAAACTTTTTAGTATTGCTTTGATCTCATTGCTTCTAATTGACCTGTGTAGGTTTTTTTTAAATCCTCTTGTTTCAGTTTTGCGGGTCATATTTGTTCTGAAATTAGTCCATTTCTTCTAGATTTTACATTTTATTGGAATATAATTTTTCAGTGGTCCCTAACAATCATCTGTATTTTATTGGCATCTGTTGTAATATCGCCTTTTTGTCTCTAATTTTATTTATTGTGCTCTTCTCTCTCTCTCTCTCTCTCTCTCTCTCTCTCTCTCTCTTTCTCTCTCTCTGGTGTGCATGTATGTGTGGTTAGTTTGGCTAAGGCATTGTCAATTTCATCTTTTTAAAGAACAAACTTTTTGTTCCATTGATTCTTCGTATTGCTTTTAGTCTCTATTTTATTTAGTTCAGCTCTGATCTTTATTATTTTTTCCTTCTCTTGTGTTTGTGTTTGCTTTGTTCTTGTTTTCTCAGATCTTATGGTGCAACATTAGGCATTTATGTGAACCAGATTTCACGATTTGTTCAATGTAGGCACTCATAGCTGTAAACTTCCCTCTCGTCACTGCTTTTGCCGTATCCTACAGATCCTGGTATGTTGTGTTTCCATTTTCATGTAATTTGAGAAATTTATAAATTTCCCCTTTGGTTACTTTAGTGACCCTGAATCAAATGGATTTAACTGATACTTACAGAATATCTGTAAACAGATATTATAGAATAGAATATAAATGTCTGTTAAGTCCATTTGATTCAAAATATAATTTAACTGTGATATTTCTTTGTTGATTTCTTGTATGGGTAATCAGTCTATTGATTAGAGTGGTATTGAAATAACTTACTATTATATTGAGGCTTATCTCTTTCTTTATGTCTGATGGTGTATGTTTTACAAAATTAGGTGCTTTGAAGTTCGTTGCATATATATGCTTATGATTATTATATATTCTTGATGAATTATTCCTTTTTTCGGTATGTAGTGATCTTCTTTGTCTCTTCTGACAGATTTTTAACTTGAACTCTATTTTGTGGATATCAGTAAACCTACTCATGCTTGCTTTTGAACTCCATTTGCTTGGGAAATCATTTTCCATCTTTTCACTTTTAGTCTGTGAATGTCTTTGCCAGTGAGGTGAATTTCTTGCAGATAGAAAATTATTGGCTTGTGGTTTCAATACAATCAGCCAGTCTTCATGTTTCAGTTGGATAATTAAGGTCATTTACATTCAGGATTATTGTTGGAAAGTATGTGCTACTTTCTGTCATTTGTTGTTTCTCTTCTGGTTGTTTCAAATAATCTGTGTTCCTTTCTTTCTCCTTTATGCACCATAGAAGTTTGATGGCTTACTGAATTAATAATGTTTGAATCTTCTTTCTCATTTGTATTTCTACTCTTCTGTTGAGATTTATTCTTTTCTATGCATTCACGATTGTGTTTGTTGTACTTCATCTTCTGGGTATAGAATTCCTCTAAGTATATTCCATAATGCCGGTTTAGTGCTCACAAATTCCTTTAGTTTATGCTTATTTCAAAGGGTCTTCACTTCTTTGGTTCTGCGTGATAACTTTGCTGGATATAGTAATTTAGGTTGGCTGTTATTTTGTTTCAAAGTTTGACATATATACTTCCATGCCCTCCTGGTCTTTAGATATGCTGCTTGAGAAATTTGCTGTTATTTTGATGGGTTTTCCTTCATTAGTGATCTGGAAGCTTTTAATATTCTATTTTCTGTACTTTTTTGGCACTTTAATTGTAAAATGATGTGAAGAGGCGATTTTCTGGACATGTGTGTGATTCTAAAAGCCTCCTGTCTCTGGGTGTCTATATCTTTCGCAAGAGTTGAGAAATTTTCTACTAGTATTTCGTTGAATAGATTTTCTGTGTGTTTAGCCTGTACCTCTGCTCATTCATCTGTACCTATGATTCATATGTTTGTTCTTTATTCATGTTTCACAGGTCTTTTTACTCTGCTCAGTTTTTCTTTATTAATATCCAAATTTTATAATTCATCAATTTTGTCTTCAAGCCCTGAGAATCTTTCTTTCACTGGATGTAGTCTATTGGTGTGGCTTTCAATGGAAAAGTTGAGAAGTTATTTGTCTTAAGGAGTTCTTCATTTCTAATATTTGTATTTGGCACTTTTTCAGAATATCTGTCTCTTTATTGAATTGTTATTTTGAATCTTGCATTATTTTTAAATTCATTAAGTTGTTTATACCTCTTTTAATTAAGTGAGCATTCTTAACATTCCTTTGAATTCATTGGTGTTTCATTTGCCTCAGTATCTTTGGACTTAGTTACTAGAGAGTTATAAACTTGTAGAGGAGTCTTGTTGTTGTTAATGCTTTGTTTATTTCTAAGTTGAGATTTGCACATACATTGGGTTGTACACTACTTCTATTTTAATGTGAAGGCCATAGGAATAGCCTTCCCTTGATGATGTGCCCTGGGCTATTGTTTTGTTGTGTAGTGTTGAATTTAATTCCAAATGGACTTAGTGATTTCTCTGGCCATGAATGGTGAATTCTGACATAGTTCATACTGTGTTGGAGGCCGAGGAACCCACTTCTTTGTAGGTCTCGTAAGAGTGGGGTCCCTCTGTAGTTTAGACAGGTATAATGTAGACAGCAGAATCTATGGGGTGCAGCACCCTCTGTGAATTTTCCTCCAGTCTTGTCCACCATGCAGTGTCCACAATAGTTGCATTATTTCTCTCTGCTGTTACTATGGCAGTGAGCGTCCAGAAGTGGGACTTGTTCCCCTTAGCCATTATTACATTGGGGCAAGTCATTGGCTGGAGGCGTTTATCCCTCCCATTCTACTATGTGAAATATCCACCAAAGTTTAGTGGGACTAGACCATGTCTGCAGTAAGGTGTAATTTCTATCCACTAGGCTGTGGGTGTAACTCAGAAGCAAAAGACCACCCAACGTGCTCAAGGTGCTGGGCTTGATGCTCAACTTCACTCAGAAGGAAGAAAACAAACACCAATAATATCCACAAGATGAAAACAAACCAGATATAGAAACACAGTAACAATTAACTAAAAAAACCCACAATACCGACAATAATAGAAAAGAAAGGGGCAAAAATGCATAGAACAAACTAATCTTTAAAATTAATGAAAGCGAAATCAATTCAAGAAGGGGAATGAGACAGCAGAAGAAAAGGGAGGAATAAAATTCTATTAAGTATAATAAAGATAAAAAGTAATGAAAATGGCAAAATAAAGATAACAAAAGAATAGACAAAGGAAAAGAATAAAAGTGAGTAAAAAAAATTTCTCCTAGCTGAGGTGTTTTCTTGGGTTGGAGACACTTCTTTCTGGGCATGTGCACACTCTCAGGAGGCCCTTAGCCTGTGTGCCTGGTGGCATGATCAAGACCAAGCCCTTCTCACTGACTGAGCATTGGCGTTATGTGGGCTGTGGACAGTAGTCTTGCTCCCCTGAGGGCATGGCCAATGTCCAAGGCAGGGTGTGCACCCAGGGTGCCTCAGGATGTGAGATGGGGGATCAGTCTCCCTGTGAGTTCTGCACTGGAAGGGCCACAGGAATGGATGATTCTAGTCTTGGTCTCAGTGCTCTCATGGTTGATTTCCCCTGGACACCACCTGTGATTGGTCTCATGCTACTCTCATCAGAGAGAGTAGCACCACTGACCACTGTGTTCTCCATTCTTCATCTCAGAAAGATGAGAGCATTCATGATCTTTGGGACACCATCAAATGATCAAACTTCCATATCATTGGTGTCAAATTGGGAGGAAAGTAAGTTAAGGGTATAGAGAATCTACTAAATGAAATAATAACAGAAAATGTTCTCAATATTGTTAAATTAGGCTTATAGAACCCTAATTAGACATAACCATAAAAGATCTTCAACACATTATTGTCAAAGTGTCAAAAGTTCATGACAAAGAAAGAACTTCAAAATACATAAAAGTGCCAAGTCACATATACTGGTAATCTAATAGACTAACAGAGTATTTCTCAGTAGAAACCCTATAGGTTAGGAGGGCATGGAATGGTGTATTTTAAGTACTGTAAGAAAACAACTACCAACCAAGATAATTAAATGTAGCAAGGCTATCCTTCAGAAATGATGGAAAAATAAAGACCTTCCAAGATAAGCAAAAATGAGGGAATTTACTACCACCACTTCAGCTTTGTAGAAGTTGCTTAATGAAGTCCTACATCCAGAATGGAAAGAAAGTTTAACATCATGATAACATGTGAAAGTATGAATACAGAAAAAATAAAATATCATCAAGACAGTAAATAATCAAACATGAAAGGAAGAAGAAGAAAGGAACAAAGGACATTCAAAACAACTAAAAGAAAATCAAAAATAACTCTGAATATGAATGGAATAAATTATCCAACTAAAAGTTACAGACTGTCTGAATGCATAGAAAAACAAAACTCAGCAATATGTTGCCTACAAGAATCTGTTGATGGACTCCTGGGCTGGTTCCATAATTTGGCTATTGTGAAATATGCTGCTATAAACATGTATATGCATGTATCAATATAGTATTCTGATTTCAGTCCCTTTGGAAAGATATCAGGAGTGGTATAGCTATATCATATGGTAGATCCATTCCCAGTTTTCTGAGGAATGTCCACACTGATCTTCATAGTGGCTATACTAATTTGCAGTCCCACCAAGAGTGTATAAGAGTTCATATTTCCCCTCATTCTCACCAGCATTTATTGTTGTTTGAATACTTGATGATTACCATTCTAACTGGGGTTATATGGAATCAGTGTAGTTTTGATTTGCATCTTCCCGATTGTTAATGATGAACATTTTTTTTCATATATTTTTTGGCCATTTGTAAGTTTTTGTGCAGTGTCTATTTAAATTTCCCATTTCTTAATTGGGTTATGTGTGTGTGTGTGTGTGTGTGTGTGTGTGTGTGTGTGTGTGTTTACTGTTAAGTCTTCTAAGTTCTTTGTATATTCTGTATATTAGTTCTCTATCAGAGGAGTAGCTGCCAAGATCTTCCCACATTCTGTAGGCTCTCTCTTTAGATTATTGATGGTTTCCTTTGATGAACAGAAACTTTTTAATTTAATGCCATCTCATTTGTTAATTCTTGTTTTAACTTCCTAATTCTAAGATCTTCTTCAATTTCTTTCTTTAGTGTTTTATAATTTTCATTTTAGAGGTTTTTTACCTTCTTGGTTACATTTATTCCTAGGTATTTTATTGTTTTTGAGGTTATTGTGAATGGAATTGTTTTCAATGGACTTATGGTTGGCATATAAAAAAGCTTCTGATTTTTTATATTGATTTTGTATTCCACTAATTTGCAGAATTTGTTAATCTGCTCTAGATGTATTTTTCTTGAGTTTTTTTGGGTCTTCTAAGTATAGGATTACGTCATCTGAAAATAGAGATAATTTCAGTTCTACTTTTTCAATTTCTATTCCTTTGATTTCCTTCTCTTGCCTTATCAATCTGGCTAGAGTTTCGAGTACTGTTTTGTAAAGGAGTGGTGATAGTGGGCATCCTTGTTTTATTCCTGATTCTAACAGGAATTCTTGCAGGTTTTCCACATTCAATGTGATGTTGGTTGTGGCTTTATTGTATATTGCCTTTATGATGTTGAGGTAAATTCCTTTTATTCCAATTTTATGCAGTGTTTTTTAACATGAATGGGTGTCGGCTTTTTTGTCAAATGCTTTTTTAGTATCTATTGAGACAATCATGTGATTTTTATCCTTATTTCCCTTTATGTGGTGAATTACATGTATTGATTTGCATCTGTTGAACCATCCTTGCATCCCTGAAATGAAACCAACTTGATCATGGTGTACAATTTTTTTGGTATGGTATTGAATGCATATCACTAGTATTTTATTTAGAATTTTTGCATCTATTTTCATCAAAGATGTTGGCCTTTAATTTTACTTTCGTGAGCTCTTTTTATTCAGCTTTGGTATTAAGGTGATACTTGCTTCATACAAATCTGGAAGAATTCCATCTCCTTCAATTTCATGAAATAGCATGTGAAGTATTGGGTTAATTCTTGTTTCGTTCTGTTTTTCCTTCACTTAGTTGCTCATCTGGTGGAATTTGTCCCTTCTCTGGTTCTGGTATATATCTCTTTTTCTTCTTTGTGTTTGATTTCTTTTAGTATTTCCTATAGTGTCAGCTTGGCAGTCATGAATTCTTTCAGTTTCTGCTGGTCTTGGAAGGTTTCTATTTCTGCATCAAAAAAATTTTTTTTTTTGCGGTACCGGGGATTGAACCCAGGGGCGTTCTACCTCTGTGCTACACCCCCGGCCCTATTTTTTATATTTTATTTTGAAACCGGGTCTCATGAAGTTGCGGAGGGCCTCACTAAGTAGAGAGAGAGACAGGGAGAGAGAGAGAGAGAGCTGAGGCTGGCCGCGAACCCAGATACTCCGGTCTCCAACTCCCAAAGTACTGGGATTACAAGCGTGCACCACCATGACTGGCTTCTGCATCAGTTTTGAAAGATATCTTTACTTGATATAGCAGTCTTGGTTGGACATGTTTTATTTCAGGTCTTGGAGTACAACACAGCAGGCCCTCTTGGCTTCCACAATTTGGATTGAGAAGTCTGGAGTGATTCTTATTGGTTTTCCCCTGAATGTCAACTGTCCTTTGCTCTCAATACATTTATGATTCTCTCCTTGAACTCTGTTAGTCATTTTGATAATTTTGTGACATGGAGAAGTTATCCTTTAATCTTATCTTATTGGGTTCTGACTGTCTCCTATGTGGATGTCCATTTCATTTTCCATATTTCGGAAATTCTCTGATATTATTTCTCTCGACAGGTTTTTGATGACCTTGGTTTGTGCTTCTAGACCTTCTTCAATGTCTATTATCCATAAATTAGATTTCACATTATCCTATATTTCTTGAATGTTCTGGTCATGTTATTGTATTGTCTTCTCTATATTGTTAACTGTGTGATCAGTTTTGAATGAGCTGTCTTCTAAGGGTGAACTTATTTTCCATTTGGTCTAGTCTGTCAGAGGTGGTTTCTATGAGATCTTTATTTCATTTATTGTCACCTTCATTGCCTTCAGGGCTTCTTTTTGTTTCATATTTAGGGCCGCAATTTCATTATTTGCATGTTCTTTCATATGTGTACACTCTCTCTGAGTTCATTTCTAAGGCCTTTGATCACCTTGAAAATCAAAATTCTGAATTCTCCTTCTAGCATTTTCTGCAGCTCTGTATTGGTGAGCTCCATTGTTGTTGAGTTGTGGGAGCTTATTGTTTTTCTCATTGGTCTTTGTTCTCATGTTTTCAGGAGTCTTAGGTTTGTATCTCTGTTGTTTTGTTGTCTCTTTTTCTTTGTGTTGATGTTCTATGTCTATTTGTTGTCCCTTTATAATAAGTCCTATGGTGGTATATATTGTCTCAATGAATCTGTTTCATATAATCTGAGTTTTGAGTTACTCTCCCCAGAACCTCAGGATATGGTTACTAGCAGCAAACTCTGGCTGCAGTCCTCCATGTTCTCTGTGCCCAAACTCAGCAGGGCGAGAAATTATATTGTTCTGAAACAGGAGGATTGTTGGTTTGAGGCCAGCCTCAACAACTTAGCAAGATCTTCTTTAAAAATTAAAAATAAAAAGGGCTAAAAATGTAGTTCAGAGGTAGTTCAGCCCCTGAGTTCAATCCCCAGTACCACCACCACGATCAGCAACAAAAAGGATATACATTCTCTTTAAGCCTATAATAAACATTTATAACAATTGACCAGCTCCTGTGCATCTAAGAAAGAATAGGGGGTTGTGGAGCTGGAGGTCAAACCCAAGGCCATTTGACCTGTAAGTTACACCCTAAGCCCTTTTAAATATATATATATATAGATAGATAGATAGATAGATAGATATAGATATAGATATTTAATTTTGAAATAGGGTCTCACTAAGTTGCTGAGCTGGCCTTAAACTTGTGATCCTCTTGTTTCAGCCTCCCAAGTACTAGGATTCCATGCATGCACCATCCTGCCCTGCTAAAAAAAAAAAAAAAGATATTGATATCATGTAAACTCTGTTTTCTGTCCACAATGTGAAGGATTTAGAAATCTGTGATAAAAGATTTTCTAAATCCCCAAATGCTAAGAACAATTAAAAAGTAGTCAAATTACTGATGGGTAAAAGAACCAATTATAATGAAAATAAATAACTAGAACTCTGTCTCAATGAAAGCACTGAATAGAAAACTTTTGGGATAAAGCTAAACCAACTAGAACTCAGAGGGATTTTAGAGCTCTAAAGGTACATACATATTTTTTTAAAGATGAAAATTAATGAATGCAGAATTTAAAAATACAACAAAAGTACAAATAAGGTAGAAACACCAAATAATTCAGTAAGTTGCATAATAATATTTTTCCTTCCTATCTCATGTAGGAATAATAGATAAAATATATCTTTAAAATTCCCAAAGAACATATCCAGGTTCAAAGACAATATAAACATTATCCTGGACATATGATTTTCTTAACCTGGAAACTAAACAGAACATAAAGCAGCAAACAGAGCTGAATTTGAAAGCAAGAGCAGAGGCTGTAGGCTGAGAAGTTGGCAGTGGCTTCTGGGATATCTGCTTCCAAAAAGAAGACAAAATATTTCCAAGGAGTCAAGAGACTAGATCTAGATTTAATATTTTAATTCAAGTGATAGGGTGGAGTGCTTCATATCAGGTTAAGTAGTGTCCCTCAAAATCTTATGTCAATCCAGAATTTCAAAATATTATCTTATTTGGAAATAGGGTCTTTGCAAATGGAATTAGTTAAAATGAGGTAATACTAGATTTAGTGGCCCTAAATCCAGTCAATAGTGTCTTTTTTTTTAGTATGTGTTTTTGAAATGCTTCACACTAAAAGAAAATTTTAGAGAAAAAACACGAAATTAAGGAGCAAGTTATTCTACAAAATGGAAAGAGGAAACATTTTCCAATTTATTTTACAAAGTTATTACAGAATTAACATTCACACTGGACAAGTGCAATACAATAAAAAGATTTATGATCTCATAGATATACATGCAAAAATTCTACATCAAAATTAACTAATTGAAACTACTTATGTATGAAAATTGCTCATAGGGTATATTTTAGGCATTCAAAGATGGTTCAATATCTGAAATTATATTGGTGAAGTATAAATATACAATAAAGTGTATTGAATAGTCCTCTGTATGCAAAACCATGACTTGTTGTAAACATTGAAACTTCCAGGGCATGTTAGTGCATGCCTGTAATCCCAGTACTTGCGAGGCTGAGACAGGAGGATCACACGTTCAAGAATAGCCTCAGCAACATAGTGAGACTCTCAGCAACCTAGTGAGACCCTGTTTCAAAAAAAAATAATAAAAAGGGCTGGGGGTGTAGCTTGGAGGTAGAATATCCCTGGGTTCAATTCCAAGTACCACAAAAACAAACAAACAAACTCTTCCAGCAAACTCAGAATAGAAGAGCTTCGTTAACCTAATAAAAATAACCTACAAATCCCCCAAGATAATAAATCATAATTAATGGTGATTCTGTGGAAATGTTCTGATTAAATTTTGGAACAAAACTGCTACCATTGTCAGTAATACATTTAAATTTGTGGTTTTACTCCATGCCAAAAAAGAAAGTAATAATAAATGATTATACTGAAGAGGGTTGATTTGAAATTTCAGGATGGAAAATTTAAAAACATTTAAACATCACAATTAATAAGTCAACAAAATTTCTCATATAATATTGACATGTGAAACAATTAGTTACCGATATTCTTAAGGGAAAAACGATCTAAAGACATACAAAATTAGTTTGTACTAACAACATTGTATGTATAAATTTAATATGTCTTAATATTTCTTAAAATAGGCACATCTATCTTGGATTACCATCAGCCCTAAGGGGAGTCAGCTACATCCCAGCCTTTTTGGTCCTCATTTTTTTGAGGAAGCGTCATTTGCCTGGTGAAAATAACTCTTCAAGAACTGAGCTTGTACTGACAAAGATTACAGAGAAGGAAAATGAGTGCAAAGATGTACATCAAAATTCCAAGATTTTGAATGATGAAGAATTGAAAACTAAACTATAGCACCCTATTCTGTCAGCCCTTTCAGAGGTGGAAAAAACACTGTAAAACTTAATTGTTTATAAATCATTAGAGGTACTGCAGGTAACTTTTCTTATCTTTAAGAACCTCAAAAACAACCTTGTTTTTACTCATGATAAAAATATTTACTATATTTGTGAAGTATCAAAATGGCACTTGAGATTTCCCTAGAAGAGACGTTTAGGACAACTCATAAGCAGGATCTTAGAGCCTGCATTATTTTTATGTTAAAGCAGCAATTTCTCTTTTAAATCATGCAAATAAGGGTATATTTCCCATATATCTTTTTTCAAATACTTGTAAAATTTTTCTATTCTCAAAACATTTAATTCTATTGAATTTGTGCTTTGATATTTGGGTTATTCAGAAACTGAAATTTTCATAATGTTTATGTGCACATTGAAATGTTTTATTTAAATTTATCACTTCCATGAGAAAGAAGCCTACATCTTTTATTATATTTAGTAATTTTAACTCTCCTATTCATTCCATACATTACTCTTTTAAGCAAGATTGCTCATTAATATGCCATCTCCTGTTTTTAATTCTTTTATTACTCATATAATATATTTACTCATTTTGTTCACAATACTGAAAAACTTGATAAGATTATTAAAATTATGTTGCAAAGATGGTTGGAAATTTGTTTCAGCAATTTAAATCTGTTGACAACAGGTTTTTTTAAAAAACCATTATGAATCAAAGGATTAAAGGACAATATGAGAAAGTCCTTAGAAACCATGTGTAATGTCAGATAATGTCACTGTCAGATATTGTCAAAGGACTCCTTCCCCAGGCTCAGGAGGCCTTCTTACACCAATGTTGATGACCTCATTGTGTCCTGAGCTAGAGAAGGGACAACAGTTCCCAAAAATCTTCTTAGAGTATCGAACATTTGAACAGTAGCTTCTATAATAAGACTGAAGTCAATAAAGTTCAAGATATACATTAAAAACCAAACCTGCTCATATTACTATTTTGTAATTTATGAATACTAAGAATGAAAAGATTTTAGAGGTACATGAGACCGTATTGATAATATAGGACCCTGGTGGGAAAAGTGTGTATCATTATATCATGATTGTGTATGTGTACTCTAAAGGGAGTGAGAGTGTCCACATGGAAAGAACAAAATGGAAGAAGGTATTATACTCCTGAACATACTGAAGAGGATCCCAGAACTTAGCTGGGAGGGTCCGAGCCTGTAGCTGGACAGTGTGATAGGTTTCTGTTGCTACCACAAGTATCTGGGAAAAACCAACTTAAAAGGAGAAAGGGTTTATTTGACTCATGGTTTAAGTGGTGTCCCTCCATGGTCGTGTGTGCTGTGTCTCTGGGTCTGGTGGAGTATGTGGGAAGGAAGCTGCTGACCTCGTTTTAACTGAGATACAACTAGACAGGAAGGAGCCAGGATCTCAGTATCTCCTCCAAAGGCACCCCCAGTGACCTCCCCCCTCCCTTTAGTCCCCACCTCCCAGTTGTGCCCAGCTGAGGACTAAGCTTTCCACACACAGGCTTTTGGGGACATTCCAGATCCACATGAGAGCTAACAGAAAACAGGCCACTTAATTAAAGGGCTTTCTGCAGATATGTTGTACTCCAATAGAAGTTAGTGAATGATTGGGTGTAGCCTGTAAAAAAGAAAAGAAACTGGGATGAGAAGAACTAGGTATAACAGGTGAAGGGGTAAATTTTAGGCTTCTGAAACTTGAGATTTCATGCCTGGATGTATTAAAAATAACTAAGATTCAAGACAGGAGGGAGGAAATAAGTCATTGGGAAACAGTTTAACTTTGGAGGTGGTATGAATGCAGAAGTGAGGCATACTATGATAGTCTGATGACAGGAAATTTGGAGCTTCTTTTCTGTGGGTTCAGAGAGGAAGTGAGGAGAGGGGTCAGGAGCTGAAATGAAGGGTAAGGACTTTTCTCTATCCAGAGAGTTTGAGAAGCAGTGAATAGCCACTGCATGAGACAGTTTCAGGGAAGTGGGTTTTGCTTAGTGCACAGTGGTGAAGCCAGTATTCACTCAGGGGTCTGAGGACGTGCAGGAATGTGGCTTCCCATGAGCAGAAACAAGGAAATAATGAGATTATTCTGATGGATGAGGAGGAGTGGTGCTTGGGTCCACTCCTCATGACCCCTCATCCTGGAGGCAAACCAGAGAAGCAGACTTACTGGAGCACCCGTGGTCCCTTCCCGAACCCTGGTGAGAGGTTTGAGAGCATCAAGGAAAACGGAATCTTACCCTGTGCACAGTTCACCCACTTGAACTTCCTCACCAGAACATCGTCGGCTCAGAAGGATAGGGATTTGGAACTAGTGCCGTGGACTTGTTCTTAACCCCTCAGAGAGTATAGCATTTCATTCTAGAGCATTGGGTTCTCCACTGACTCTTTACGTGGGGATAGCAGGGCAGAGAAGGTGGGTGTTAGAGTGCTTGGGCATCCCTCATGACCTCTGTTGTTGGCATCTATGAGACCTGGGGTGACCAGTTCTTACTCTGACCAATGGCCCTGTCCTCACAAATGGAGAGACAGTGGCCTGACAGATACATGACGGGGAGACAATGAGAGGATCATCAGTGTGAAGTCCATGGTCACTCAATTTGAAGACAAAGACTGGCAAAATGGATTTAAAAACAACATCCAACTCTCTGTTGTTGACCAGAGATTTACCTCACAGACAGACATCTATAGGCAGTAAGTGAAATAATTGAAAAAGATAATTTCATGCAAATGGAGACAGAAAGAAAACAAAGAGTAGCTACGCTTATATTCAACAAGGAATGCTTCAAGGTAACACTTACCAAAAGAGACAAAGAGGACCACTACATACTGGAAAAAGAAGAATCCAAGAAGATATGATAGTAAACATTTATATCCCAAACATTCGTGCACTTACATAAAACAAACACTACTTGACATTAAGATTCAGATAAACCCCAGTGCAATAACAGTGGGAGACTTCAACGCAAATCTCTCACCAATAGGTCATCCAGACAAAAAATATCAGTAAAGACACTTCAGACCTAAAGAATACTATAAATCAAATGGACCTAAAAGACATCTATGGAATAATTTGTCCAAAAACAGTTTAATTCACATTCACCTCAGCTGCTTATAGAACCTTCTCCAAAATAGGTCATATACTAGGCCATAAAGCAAGAATCAGCAACTACAAAAATATTGGTATAATTCCTTGCATCTTTTCAGATCATATGGAATGAAATTAGAAATCAACTGCAAGAACCACAAGAATTACATAAGTGGAGAACAGGGTAAACACTTTTAATGGAAACAGGACCATAGAAGCAATAAGGTGATAAATTAAAATTTTCTAGAATTAAGTGAAACTAGAGATACAACATAGCAAAAATATTTGGGACTCTATGAAGCAGTTTTAAGAGTAAATATTATAACATTGAGTTCCCACATTTTGTTAAAGCAGAAAGATCCCAAATGAACAACCTAATGATGTTTCTCAAGGCCCTAGAAAAACAGGAGTGAAAAAACTCCCAATAG
Source organism: Glis glis (assembly GCA_004027185.1). NCBI lineage: Eukaryota > Metazoa > Chordata > Mammalia > Rodentia > Gliridae > Glis > Glis glis. The sequence continues at coordinate 22,943 of PVJS01029652.1, forward strand.
AAGGTAGGACAGAAGATCAGAGTCAAAATTAATAAAATAGGGCATAAAAACCAATACAATGGATCAATGCAATAAACAGTTGATTCTAATCTTGAAAACATAAAAAAAGACTAATAAACCCTTAGAAAACCTAACCAAAAGAAAGAGAAAGGACCCAAATTAGTAAGATTATGAAAAAGGAGATATCACCATAGACAGCTTTGAAATCCAGAGGATCATTAGGAACTATTTTGAAAATAATATATTTCAATAACAGAAAATCTAAAAGAAACTGACAAATTTCTAGGCAAATACAACCTACCAAAATTGAAACAAGAGGATAGAGAAAATCTAAATGGACCAATAACAAGCAAAGAAATTAAAGCAATGATAAAAGGAATTCCAACAAAGAAAAGCTCAGGACCAAATGGATTCCCAGCTGAATTCTGCCAGACCTTGATACAGGAACTAATGCCAATGCTCCTCATACTATTCAATGAAATGGAAAGGGATGGAATACTCCCAAACTCATTCTACGAAGCAAGCATCACTCTGACACTAAAACAAAATAAAGACATATCATGGAGAGAGAATTACAGACCAATAATCCTGATGAACATCAATGCAAAAATTCTTAATAATATACTAGAAATTTTCACTCAGAATCACATTAAGAAGATTGTGTATCATGACCAAGTTGGTTTCATTGAAGTGACGCAAGATGTTCAACATACACAGATCAACAAATGTAATTCATCACATAAGTAGAACTAAAGACAAAATCACATGATTATCTCAATAGACACAGGAAAATATTTGACAAAATCCAGCACTGATTCATGTTAAAAACACTGAAGAGAGCTGGGCGTGGTGGCGCATGCTTGTCATCCCAGTACTTGGGAGGCGGAGACCAGAGGATTCAGGTTCATGGCCACCCTCAGCTACTTAGTGAGGCCCTCCGCAACTTTGTGAGACCTGGTTTCAAAATAAAGGATAAAAAATAGGGTCAGGAGTGTAGCTCGGAGGTAGAATGCCCCTGGGTTCAATCCCCGGTACCACAAAAAAAAAAAAAAAACACTGAAGAAATTAGGGATGGAAAGAACTTGCCTCAACATCACAAAGGCAACATACAACAAACCCAAAGTAACACTATACTGAATGAGGAAATCACTAAAGCGCTTTCTCTGAAATCAGCAACAAGACAAGAATATCCATTCTCACCAGTCATATTCAATGTAATACTTGGAATTTTGGCCAGAGAAATGACGAAAGAGAAGGAAATTAAATGGGTACATATAGTGGAATTATCTCTTGTAAGTATAGGATGACATGATTCTATACTTAGAAGACCCCCCCAAAAAATCTCCACCAGAAGACTTCTAGAAATGATAATCAAATTTGGCAATGGAGCTGAATACAAAATAAACATATAAAAATGAACAACTTTTCTATACACTAAAACAAATTTAATGAAAAAGAAATCTGGAAAACAGTCCCATTCACAATAGCCTCAAAAAATTAAATACTTTGCCAGGCGTGGTGGCGCACGCTTGTAATCCCAGTACTTTGGGAGGCGGAGACCGGAGGATCCGGGTTCGCGGCCAGCCTCAGCTCTCTCTCTCTCTCTCTCACTGTCTCTCTCTCTCTCTCTCTCTCTCTCTCTCTCTCTCTCTCTCTACTTAGTGAGGCCCTCCGCCTCTTCGTGAGAC
>PVJS01029653.1:0-24630 GCA_004027185.1 Glis glis
TCCAGATCTTTCCATTTTCTTGCAAATGCTGTTATTTTGTTCTTCTTTATTGCTGAGTAGAATTCCATTGTGTGTATTTCCCATAATTTTGTGATCCATTCATCTGTTGATGGACATCTAGGTTGGTTCCATAATTTGGCCACTGTGAATTGTGCTGCTATGAACATGGGTATGCATATATTACTGTTGTTTTCTAGTTGATAGTTCTCTCTGCCACCAGGTTTTCTGACTCCAGTCTGGATGAGGATCCTCCTAAAAGATAAATTGGATCACATCATTGTCTCTCTTAGAAGCTTCACAGATTCCCTGTACGTATGGAAGAAGGTCAGACACTCTAGGATGGTCTCACAGGCCTCTGAGTCAGACTCCACCTTGTGTCTTCAGGCTCATCCTCAGCCCCTCTCCTTCCTAATCTCAACCTTCTTCTCCTCCTGGATGCTTATATCCAATGGGCACCTGATGATTTCCCCTTCTTCCTATTTCTTGCCTCCCCCCCCCTTCCTTTGTATTCCCTGTCACCCTCCCAGTGCAGCCTTTAGTATATCCCATCTTGGACTATTCCAAGAGCCTCCTAACAGGGGCTTCCCATCTTTCTTTGCTCGACCCACACTATACTGTCCAACCAAATGAAGTTGTTTAAAAGATCCCTTTGACAGAGTTCCCCATTAGCTATGGATACAGTTCCCACTTCTCATTCTGACTTCCATGATCCTCATAGGCATGTAGCCCCTTCACTCCAAAAGACCAATTACTCATCACTCCTTCAACACTGCTTTCCAGGCCTTGTCCATTCCATGTCTTTCTTATGCGATTCCCTGTACCTAAATGCTGCTTCCACCCGGCTTCGGTCTTGGCTTTCCTGCCACCTATTTCCATGGGCCTCAAGCCAGAAATGAGCTCTACTTCCTCTCAGGTCTCATACCTCTGAATTTAAATTGCAGTTTGAGATTTACCATTATTTGCTTCACCATGTAATCATTTAGGTTCAAAAAGCCATGCTTCATGTTTTTACATGTGTATTTTCACATGTAACGCTACCTCCCACATTGTAAGTGAAAAATTGCCAAGTCATTAAATACGTACTGGCTGAGATATACTTTTCAATTTGAGAGCATTTTCACACCTGTTACCATAGTACAAACAGCCACCTAGGACCAGAAAAGGTAAGTAACTTTCCTTACCCTGAAAGGATGGGGCAGATGAACAAAACTCACATATCCCTGCTTTTGGCACATAGTGAGGCTTTTCTCCACTTGGCTCTGCTTTCCTGGTTCTAAGTCTTTCCTGAGAGTTTTCTGGCCCCCAGGAAACTTGCATCACCATCAGTTTCCACTTTGCCATTCAACCCCACACCATGGAAGTTCCAGAGCACAACCTCCTGTAGGAGTCTCTCCCACCCACCCTCTGTGACATCTGTCTCAGGGACTCCATGAGAAGCAAAGAACTAATATTCAAGTGCTGTGCTGCCCTCCTGTGATAAAAGGTGCAATCGTCATTACTCCCAGAGACAGAGCATCCCTGTGTCTGATGTGAAGCAGACACTGCGCCTTTGCAGCTGCTCCCACAAGCAGCAGGTAACCATTATCTCAGCCCACTGTTCTCTTCGTTTGACATTCTGTCTTAAATATACCGTTTTTCTCATTTTCATTAATAATCCTTCTTTAACACCTGATCAGCCTTGCTGTCTACTCTAGGTTAAAGCCTATTATTCCATTAGAGTTTGACATTTGGAACGCAATGAGGCATTCATGCACAGGTAGTGCTAATGGGGAAAATGGCTCCAGTCGGGGCTTTATGCACTGTGAAGTTTGGAAAATGGGAGGAGTCAATGAGAAACAGAGGGCTGCTTCTGTGCCAGTCATGGGGTGCCAAGTTCAAGACAAGCTGGTTCCCTAGTGATGGGCTTCGGACATGGATGTGATCTTTTCTGCCACCTGGGGACATTTACCAAGCAGGCATATCTCCTAGATTGTGTGTCTAGAAAGAACCTGCAGCAGCCTAAAGGAAATTAGGCAGCAGGCCTAATGACAAGTTGGTGAGCCTTAAAAAATGTAATTAAATGTGTCTGCCTTTCCTGATTCCACTCTCTATGCACAAGGCAGCCTGCCCTCATGGAACTCGCAGCCTTCACATCTCCCCACTTTCATTTCCATTCTGATGATAAACTCAGTGCTCCGTGTAAGAAGGGGAAATGTCATCTTCAGTTTTGAGATGTAGAGAGAATGAAATCTCAGTGGGTACAAAAATGTGGGCTTATGATAAACACATATTTCTCTAACTTGTTATAATCAACTAATTCTAACTTTAAATCGCCATTTTGCCAGACCAGAGGGAAAGTCCATCAGACATGGCTGGCAGTGCCTTTCCTCCTAGAGATGCACCCAAATGGAGAAGCCTGTGGCAGCAACAGGAAATGGTGGCAGGGACCAACATTGGCCGGCCCATCCTAACTGTCATGCTCATTGATCAAGACCATTGTGGCCCCTTGAGATATGGTGGCTCTCTGCTTCCATGCCCTGTATGGGGAACAAGAATCTTTGCTGGAGCAGGGACTTCTGGTGCCCACGGTCCACCTTCCCAGTCTCTGAATTCCTTAAACTTTCTGGGGTGCTTCTATGAAGCCAGGTGTGGGTTCAGGATGGAGGTAAGACTCCACAATTTCTTGAAACCTTTCCCACCTCTCTCTCTCTTCCCTTTCAAGAAAAACGGGTATATTTTTTTTCAGTTTAGCTGTTCTAAAAGAAGTAGATATTGATTTTTAGAAGCTTCTATTTTCCACATAGTACAAAATTTCTGAAACCCTGATTCCACGACTCACTAAGGATTTAGAAACTTGCTTAAAAGGAAAATAGAGAACATTCTAAACACTAATTAGCAGTCAAATTATTCCTGCCATAGAGATGAAGAAACCAAAATGTTGGAAGAGGTAACATCTATTACCTTGAGCTACTCCAATCCCAGGCCTGTTACACAGACCTGAAATCCAGTGACAAATGTTGGGAACTGCCTGCTGCCCAGGGCTGCCTCCCATTGCCAGGAGATTCAGAGTTGTGCAATAATATGGCACTGTGGGAAACCTTCATTAACTTACATGGGCACATGAGGTGGGAAACATATCACCTAGCTTCAGTTCCCCAATCCCACCCCTGCCACCAATATGCTCTTACCCCTTCATTCCTACTCCTATCACACAAGCACTCACTGTGACATGGCTACTACTCACATTTCCCCTCTTCCCTTACTTTATCTTGTTGCTTCTCTCCAAGGCTTCATCTTTCATGGGCAGAAGCATCTACTCTTTTTTTTTTTCTCTCAGTCCTTTCTACAGCAACTAAATAAGATGCTCAGGGGGAAAGGTCATAAAACCTCCTAAGCAGCTCTGCTGTGAGTTACCTGTGACCTTGCTTCTCTGAAAGCAGAATGCATTAAGAAGGGATGAGCATGACAGGAAAGGAGGCAAGGAACAAATGCAAGTGGGACCCATACCAGTTTTTCAGACTGGAGGGGAGCTAGGAGAGTCCAGCAATATTGAAAACCCATTTAGAAGGCTATATTAGGTAATAGATGAATTTATTCAGTGACTATTCAAAACTGGGCATGGACTATGCTATGTTTTTATCACTGTCGGGTCACTTCCAAAAGAGAAAAGAACCCTAACACATGATTTGGAGTTCAAAGAGTTTCCACTTAATATAGGAGAAAGGATATATATATATATATATATATATATATATATATATGCCAAAAATAATAATGACAATAGCCAATATAAATTGAACACATAAAATGCTGAATGCTGTGCAAAATATCAGCATGTTAAAGCAATATCTAATTTACTCATCACAACGACCTTCTCATATGGTATGTCTTCATATTAGTACCATTTGCAAATAAAAACATTGAGGCAAAACTGGGCATGGAGGCTGAGACAGGAGGATCGCAGGTTTGAGGTCAACCTCAGCAACTTAGCAAGACTCCTTAGCAATTTATTGAGACCCTGTTTCAAAATAGAAAGGGCCGAAGGTGTAGCTTGGAAGTAGAATGCCCCTGGGTTCAATCCCTAGTACCAAAAAAAAAAACTAAAACTGAGGCACAACATTTTTTTTAATTTGACCAAAGTCCTATACTTCAATAATCTAAATTGACATGGATAGCTTATAATAGTCCATTATACCTTTATTTCTAATAGTAAAAAGGTAGAAATTATATAACTATCCAACAATAAAAGAACATTAAATTAATTATAAGAAAACTATACAACAGAATATTGTTCCATAATTAAACTCATCCATTAAATAAAATAAAATCATACAGGAAAATACTTATCATAAATGTTAACAAAAACAAGATGATATAAAATGCATATGCTGTATAATGCCAATTGTGTGTTTGGGTGTTTGGGTGTACCAAGGAGGTAGAGAAAGGAAGAAGGAAGAAGGAGGGAAAACAGATGAGAATAAATGTATCAAAATATTAATAGAGTGTCAAAACTTCAATTTGTAATATTTGCCCTTTATTTCAGGCTGATTACATCTCAATAAAGTTGTTAAAATATTAACAGAGGTTTTCTAAGTGGTTGAATCAGATACAATTTTAATTTGGGAGAGGTTCTTTATTGTCAAAATATTCTACAAAGATTATATATCACTTTCATAATCGTGAGAAATTAATTGGCAATTTTAAAAAGATTTTATAAAAGAGATCTGGGAAATAATGTTAGACAAGAAAGTTCTGACTTAGGAGCCAGGCATGGTGGTACATGCCTATAATCCCAGTAATTGGGAGGCTGAAACAGAAGGATCAAAGGTTCAAGGCCAGCCTCAGCAACTTGCCCAGGCCCTCAGCAACTTAGTGAGACCCTGTTTCAAAATAAAATAGGGCTGAGAGTGTAGCTCAGAGGTAGAATGCCCTGGGTTCAATTCCTAGTACCAAATAAATAAGTAAAAAAGAAAGTTCTGATTTAACTCATAGAGGGCGGGACCCAATTTGGTTTTATTGTTAATTCTCTGGGTGATTTTAACATGCACTCAGGGGTGGGAGCCGCCAATGTACCCAAAGCGCCTAGCCCAGTGGCTGATCTACTTGATACATGGTGGCCATTGTACTATCATCATTACTGTCGTTACTGTTGGGATGCTCTTCAGCATTACTGGCATATTTGCATTCTCATATTGAGTGAGAAAAGATATGTAGCTGGAGTAGATGGCTCAGGCATTGGCAGGATCATTGGAAGCATCAATGAGTCATCAAGTGTTGGAGCTGGGGATATTTTCCTGTCACAGGTTCTGTCGGAAGCTTTCATCTCCCCAGGTCTGTGGGATTAGTAATGTTGAGTACTGTGGGATTAGTAATGCTGAGACTATTAGTGTAGAAAACTACAATGCAGAAACTTTTTACTAAAATTAATGATGCCAGGCCAGCCATAAAGAAATTCATCTCCCAAGTGATATGCTCAGCAGAGCCACACCAACTTCTATAACAGATGTCTAGACAATTTGACTTTGAAATACATACCCCAACCTGAACAACCTGAAGTTTCCCAGCCAGCACCCAGCCAAAGTTCAAAACCAGAGACCAGGCAAGAGCAGAGGATTTGAAGATTATAAATAAACTTATTCATAGGGAAAGCAGAGCAAGTATAGCAAGCTAAAAATTGATTGCCCAGAGAGGATGACTCATCAATAAGACCATAAAAGACCATCTTGCAGTGATCACACAGCAAGACAGTTCATTATCCTTAAACATTAACTGCCTGTCACACCCTGCCTCCCATCAGCAGACTGCAAAACCCTTAACTGGCCTTGTTAAGCTCTCTAGACATTTCCATCCAGCAAAGAAGTAATCTATTTCTTTTCCATTTCTTTGAAGTCCCACATGGCAGTGAACACATCTGAAATCGGTGCCCTGGATTCCTAGTGTGTCAGCCAGTTGAAAGGATTTGGCCCAGGTCAGCCTGGCCTGTCTGATTATTTTAAGATATTGTATTTGGGGTGGATATTTCAGAGCTAATAATCCTAACAGGTAGATGAGGTCAGGCCAAGAGCAACCTGAGACAGTCTCCAGCTGCTGAGGCAGTAGGAAGGCCACTCTCACTTTCATCCTATCTTTTGAAGGGTCAAAATGACACAGAGCAATCCAGACGGACCATTTAAAAACCTCTGCTTCCCTGCTAAATGCTTCTACAGCATAGTAGGTGGGTTTTCAGACACTCAAAATATACCTCTGGAGCCTTGAGATTCAAGGGTACTGGGAACAATAGATCATCATGTAGAAAATCAACAGGAATGACATTTAGCCCACAAATATCTCCTAAGCCCTGGTTGTGAAAAATTACTGCAATCATTGGGGTTGGGAAGGAGTCAGACAGCAATCTTTTTGCTACAGAACTCAAGACCTATTGAGGAAATAGGATCTTGCTAAGTTATTGTGCACTAGTCTCCAACCTGCAATCGTCCTCTCTCAGCCTCCCAAGTACTGGGATTACAGATGTGTGCCACTGTTCTCATCTTGTATAAGACATTACTTATCTCCCTTAATATATTGAGGACCAAAGATAAACTATGAACCTAAAGAGATGGACAGGAAATGGCAAGGCCACACAGGGAACACAGGTAAGTGGATCAACTATTATGATAAGGGAGAGATGACTTCCATTTGGTAGAGTGGGAAAGTGGGTCAGAGACCTTGTGCAGTGATGGTATTTGAGCTAGGCCTTAAAGGATGGCTAGGACGGGAACATGCATGGATATTAATGCTGCATATCACAAAGAGGTCAAGTCCTTTCAGAGGGCCTGTACCACCACCAACTAGCAAAACCTAAGTGAGGGTCAGGAGATACTGTAGGCTACTCGAGGATCATATATAGGCCATTAATTAGTTTGAAAGCTACAAAAGAGGAGTCTGGTTTGGAACAAGTCACCCAATATATGCATAGAGGAGAGCAAGTACCAGAGTCCAATAAGTCTTATGAGATAATGACTCATAAGGACTGGTAAAGAAGAAAGGGGGGGTGAATATATTTCTGATACTGGATGGCAGGCTACAATGATCTTATTAAAAGTTATGATATGCATGTGTATTTATTGACATGGAAAAAGGTCCTCAATATATTAAGGAAGATAAACAATGTCTTATACAAGCCAGGAGCACAGGCACACACCTGTAATCCCAGTATTTGGGAGGCTGAGAGAGGAAGATTGCAGGTTGGAGACCAGTGCACAATAACTTAGCAAGACTGTGTCTCAAAATAAAAAATAAAAGAGCTGGGGGTATAGCTCGGAGGTAGTACACCCCTAGGTTCAATCCCTAGTACCACAAAATAAATTAAAGGCTGAGGATGTAGCTCAATGGCAGAGCACTCAAGGTTCTACCCAACAAAAAAAGTCTTATACAAAAGATCATCTATGAATGCAGCAAGATAAATCCTACTCCACTAACACATGTGTGCAAGAAACATTTTACTTCTTCTTGCCAAGTTGGGTCTAACTTTGAGCCCCCAATTTGGCAGAAAGGCTCAACTCAATCCTTATCAGGGCTTCCTCCTTATCCCTAAAACTGCAGAAGAATCTCAGAACCTTAGATGGTACCCACAAAACAAAGTATGGCCTCAACTCATCAGCCCTTCACTCTCCCCACCAGTCACTTGATAATCCATGCCTGAATGCTCTTTGAAGTTCAATTGTGCCTAGAATATAAGAGGAAAAAATAAGATAACAATAGCTTTAACAAGATGTGAATTTATCTCCCTCTCCCATACAAAAGAAGTCTGGAGGCAGAAAATCTAAGTCTGATATGGCAGCTCCATGGCAGGGCCTTCTTGTTACCCTAGAACTTGGCTTTCATCCTCAAGTTCATCCTGTGGTCCAGAAGAGTTGCTAGAGCTCCACCATCACATCTTCATTGCAAGTCATAAGGAGGATGACAGGCAAAATAGAAAAAAAAAGTATCTTTCTCGAAGTACCATACAAAATAACCTTATTAAAAAGCACCTGGCTGCAAGGGAGGCTGAGAAATAATGTCTTTATCCCAGGTGGACATGCATCTATCTAAAACTGAGATTCTGGTACTAAAAACAAAGAAGACATTGGATGTTGAGGTAAATAAATAGTTCTCTCTGCCACAGATGTGTAAGTAGAGAAAAGAAAAATCACAACAGATCCTTGAGGATCATCAACATTTGAGAGATAAGTAAGGGACAGCATCACAGAGAGGAGACTGAAAGATATCATTTTAAAGAGAGAAGACATTCTTGAAGATAATGGTGTCCCAAAAGGCAAGGGGAAGAATTTTTAGCTAAGGGAATGGTTAACAGAGTCAGATAAAATCAGAAAAATGATCATTAAAGATAATTTAATTGTCCGAAAAAAATAGATCTCTGGAAAACAAAATGTCAGGGACTATTCTTTTGTTATACTCTGCCCAGATGTTCAGGATTACCCTTAATTCAATAATTAGATAGATCAACCTTGTCAAAGGGTCCATCCTACCAGGCCTCCGCACCTGCTTATACTGAAAAGCCACAGCCACAAAATTCCGGTGCATTATTTGTGGCTTTACCTTAATGTTCATTGAATTTTCATGATTTCAGGAGCACAGACACCCTGAACCTTCTCAGAAGAAATGCTTAGGCCAGGCATGGTGACACACACTTGTAATCCCAGTACTTGAGATACTGAGACAGAAGGATTGCAGGTTTGCGGTCAGCCTCAGCTACTTAGTGAGGCCCTCCACAACTTAGTGAGACCCTGTTTCAAAATAAAGGATAAAATAGGGTTAGGCGTGTAGCTTGGAGGTAGAATGTCCCTGGGTTCAATCTCCAGTATTGCCAAAAAAAAAAAAAAAGAAATGCTTAGGAAGCTGGGCATGGTGGCACATGCCTTTAATCCAAGTATTTGAGAGGCTGAGATAGGAGGATCACAGATTCAAAGCCAGCCTCAGAAACTTAGCAAGGCCTTCAGCAACTCAGTGACTCCCTGTTTCAAAATAAAAAAATAAAATAGAGTTGGGGGTGTAGCTCAGAGGTAGAATGCCTCTGGGTTCAATCTCTAATACCAAAAACAGAGAGAGAGAGAAATGCTTAGATGCTAAGTCCAGACAGACTTAGGAAGAAGAAAGTCAAGCACCTATTCATAATATAGCAAAAGAAAAAGAGCTAACACATTAAATGTACATTACATGCCTGTATCATGCCGACTACTCAATGAATATTACCTCTGTGCATATGTATGTGCTCACACACACGTGAATGCATACATGTTTGTGTGTGATTAATCCTCAAAATATTGTGAGGCAGTTTTGGTTTGGACTGCTATAACAAAATATCATAGACTGGGACAACCAACATTTATTTAAACATGTATTAAACAACAAACATCTATTTCTCAGAGCTCTGGGGCTAGGAAGCCCAAGATCCAGATGCTGTCACATTTAGGGCCTGGTGAGGGTTCCCCTCCTGACGTGCAGATGGTTATCTTCTTATTATTTCCTCACATGGCATCTCCTTGGCAAGCATGTGCCCAGAAATCCTGTGCCTTTACCTCTTTCTACAAAGGTATTTATTCCATTACAAAGGCCCCAATCTCATGACCTACTCTAACCCTATTGTCTCCAAAAGTCCCCAGCTCCAAATATGCTTGGGAATAGGACTTCAATATATGAATTCTGGAGAGGCACAAACATTCGTTCCACAGCGGCAGATATTCTTACTCTCATTTCACAAGTGAGGAATCAGAGGGCCAAAGAAGTTAAATGATCTGCCCAGGGGCAGAGACTGTCTATCCCCATGTCCCTTGCTGCTGCTTTATATACTGCTGCCTCCATAACAACAATATATTTTAGCAAATTTCTCATTATTTTTAGGTAAAACTCCTTCCTTCTACACTCCAATTTTGTCTGTCCTCCTCTGGGTTATAATGAGTTAGAGACCTAATTAGTGAGCTAGTGACAATAAGGGCTTACAAAGAGTTGGTCTTTATTTTCATCCCAGTGGGAAACAATTCACAGGAACTTTGGAGGTCAGGGATTCTCCAAATCCCCTACATTCTTGAAGACATTTTGATTCTATTATCTGGATAATAATAATGATGGCTAACATCTATTGGGTGCTTATATTTTAAGCATTTAACTTTTACTAACTCATTTAAGTGACCTTATGAGGTAGATATTATTATTCCTATTACACAAATGAGAAAATTGAGGTACAGAAAGGTTAAGATCACTTTCTCAAAAATCAGTAAATATTGAATCTTGAATTTGAACCAAAGCAGAATGACCCTGGAGCCTACATACTTACCACTCCAGTGCAATAATTCTTCCTTATTTGGTGAGAAGGAATGGTGCGAGAATGGATTATTTGAAAGGGCATCATGTTTGAACTTACTGCCCCTCAACAAACCTACCCTCAAGGACCAACTCCTGACCACTCTCCCCAGTGCTTCTGCTTCTCTGCAAAAGTGAGGGACCAGAATCTCTTCACTTTCCCAAACTCAATGCTTATTACGAAGCCTCCTTGGGTCCTTTTACCTCCAGGTCCCTGACAATGTTAGTAAATGCAGACAGCAAGGACTGACTACCCAGAAATCCATGAACCATTGGCTGGAGCTATTTTCAGTGCCTGGGGAGAAATTTCAACTGCAAGAAGTAATAAGGACCTGACCAATCTGCCAAAATGGAAGAGGAGGCACATTTGAGAGCTCAATGGGTAAATATAGCCTTAAAATCATTCCAGCCAAGAGGAAACATGCAGGATGGGATGAAGCAGGATGCCAGAACATCTTCATTAAGTCAATCAACAACCTAAACTGAAGCCCCAAACCTCATGCCTGGAGGACAGGTATTGGTGTTAAGAGAAATATAAGAGAAGTAAAAGACACACATGATTTCCTCCCTCCATGAAATAATGATTCCACCATAAACCTTAACTACCAGAGTAGTTGGCAACAAAGATGTTCTGGTGAAGAAAACATGCTAGTTAGTTGAGCATTACAACATAGATCATTCAAGGGTTGTTAATTTCCTAGAATAAAACAAAATAAATGACATTTTTAAAAGAATTCCAAAGTGAATAGAACACTGAGAAATTGGTTATCTGCTCTTGGTACTGTCAGTCTTCCTTATTCTCCACCAATACATCCTTTACCATCTCCTGCAGATGACCAAGAACCTTAGGTTCCCTTCATTCCCAAGCCTGCCAACCCTACTGACAGGAAAGAATTGGAGGGTCCTGAGGTATGAATACAGGCCATGTGTTTTTACATTTTAACATGGTTCAGGCCCTTGAAGAAAAAGCATGAATATTTTTTTTTTTTTTGCGGTACTGGGGATTGAACCCAGGGGTGTTCTACCTCCGAGCTATACCCCCGGCCCTATTTTTTATACTTTTTTTTTTTTTGCGGTACTGGGGATTGAACCCAGGGGTGTTTTACCTCCGAGCTACACCCCTGGCCCTATTGTTTTATCCTTTATTTTGAAACCGGGTCTCATGCAGTTGCAGAGGGCCTCACTAAGTAGCTGAGGCTGGCCGAGAACCAGATCCTCCAGTCTCCGCCTCTCAAGTACTGGGATTACAAACGTGCGCCACCATGCCCAGCTTAAAAAGCATGAATATTAATGGTGGATTCCAGTCATTTGTTAACTTAATGGGAAAAGTGTTTGGGAGCAGGCAATACTACGTTTTTTTCTTTATATGCCTCAACATTGTTTAAAAAGGTAAAACAAAAAAATTATAAGAACATTTTAAAATGAGTAGGAAGGATAGATCAAATGATACACACAGATAATAAAAAATAATTCTTGCCCATTTTGGTATATACTTCCTCAATCTCTAACTATGTATAATGAAGCTAGGCTGAGGAGAGACTATGACCTATTTTTATAACCCTAACGCTTCACACAATGCACTGAACCAAAGATAATAATTGGGCAACTATTCTACTTCCTATCTTTTTTTTAAAGGAAGCCAACTTCTTCATGAAAGATGAAATATACAGAAGAAAGCACACTAAAGAAAAGAAATAGAAATTAAGGAATCTAAACAATCTCCAAATTGTGCAATGAGTCCCTAAGAAATAGAGAATTAATTATTACTATTTTTCAACTACCATTATAATATGATGAAAACTAATAATAACTATTGAGAAAGAACATTCAGAATATGATATGAACTAGGCTTTCATAAAGTCTCAACAGACTGAATTCATACAGAAGAAAATATGTTATTGGTATTTATGACAATAGAGATAAATAATACTGAAATATTAGATTAAAACATATAAAGTAAGATGAGGTAAAAACAGAAAAATAACTTCAAAATGTGTTAAACTCTTTCTACATAAGATACTCAGGTTCAAAGAGTTTCTTCACTTTAAGCTAAAGATGGTAAATTGAACATATGCATTCAACTCTCCTCTTTCCTTTATATTCTCTAAAATTATAATAAAGGATAATTTTAAGTTACAAACTTAGAAATGGGAAAGAATATAATATTTTTTATAAATTGGAAGTCAGAAATACAGATAAATTAGAATTATCTGGCTCGGCAGACCCTAAGTAAGCTGAATCTAAGCCAGTAGGAAAAGAACCCAATTTGTACCAGAAACTCCCCCATAAAAGGCTCGGAAGTTAATTATGTCATGTGCCTTTGATGATAAATGTGAAAATGAGGACAAAAGTAGGGTGACTGGTTGAAAATCTGATTAAGAGCAAATAAGATGACACCCAAGGTTTCTTTCCTTTACTCTATCCAACTCAGTGACTCTTCTTCCCCAGCCCTGGAGGAGAACTAAGCTCTATATTCTTAACAATGAATAAAACTTCATTTTAGAAGAAAACAAAGGGACTCTGCACTGGGGGATGCCATGCCTAATTGAGGGAGAGGGCACTGTACTAAAATAAGAGAAATTCAGTGAATGTATACATAGCAATGTTAAGACCCTCAGACCTTCTTCTACTTGATTCTCAGAATGCTGACAGCCAGGCACATATATACACACACACAAACATCCACACATGTATAGGAAGATCCTTCTCTGAAAATCTGACAAATCCAAGAGAACAGATCCAATAGCACTTGATAATTGGAATCCAAAGGCTTCCCAAGGAAATAATCCAGCCAGATCACCCCATAGTGAAAACCAGAGAAGATAAGCTTCATTCACTCAAAGTTTCTAATTTGTTCTAATGTTTTCTCACATTTAAACATGATCAGACAGCCAAGAATCAATAGACATTTGAGGAATGCATTTGTATAAACTACAGAGACCACAATTTAAAAAAAAAAAGCCAGGTGTGGTGGTGTATGCCTGTAATCCTAGTACTTGGGAAACAGGAGGATCATCAGCAACTTAGAGAGTACCTCAGCAACTTAGTGAGACCCTGTTTCAAAGTAAAAAATAAAATGGGACTCAGGGTGTGGCTCAGAGGTAGAATCCCCCTGGGTTCAATCCCCAGTATAAAGAAGAATAAGTAGTTTGGGAGCTATGAGAAGGAATTAAACTTTAAAATACTTTCAATTAATCATTAAAAATAAAAAGATATGTTGCAGACATAAAATAAAACAGGTGTTCTTTTTTAAATAAACATTCAAGAACAAAAAAGAGTTCTCAGAAATTAAAAGTATTATAATAAAATGAAATTTTTGAAATATAAAAGGTATAGAAAATAATTTTTGAAATATAAAAGGGATAGAAAATAATTTTGAAAGAATGTTACCAAAAGAGGGAAATAAAACAGAGATGGAAAATATGAAAAAATGAATGTTTAATTTTCAAATAAGAATTCCAGAAAGAAAGGAAACAGAAAACAGAAGAGTTGAAATCAAAGATACAATTCGAAAAAATTTCTCATCATTAAAAGACATGTTTTTTCCAGATTGAAAGTGTCCAGACAGGTATCATCATGAGAATTCTGGAAGACAAAAAGTATTGCAAGCTTCCAAAGAGGGCAAAAATGGTTTCCATATACAGGGTCAAGAATCTAAGCTGGGCGTGGTGGCGCACGCTTGTAATCCCCGTACTTAAGGAGGCGGAGACTGGAGGATCCGGGTTCGCCGCCAGCCTCAGCTCGCTATCTCTCTCTCTCTCTGTCTCTCTCTCTACCTAGTGAGGCCCTCCGTAACTTCGTGAGACCCGGTTTCAAAATAAAGTATAAAAAATAGGGCCGGGGGTGTAGCCCGGAGGTAGAACGCCCCTGGGTTCAATCCCCGGTACCACAAAAAAAAAAAAAGAATCTGTATGGCAGTAACTTCTTAATATTATTTCTTGGATGTAAAAGACAATGAAGCAATGCCTTTAAAATACTGAGGAAAAAATATTTCTAACCTGGAAATTTATATCCATTTAAATTATCAATTTAGGGTGAGGGTAGAATAAAGACACAAAACATTTCAAAAAACATTTTACCCCATGTACCTTTTCTTGGGAAACTATTGGAATATATGCTTCACCAAAATGAAAGGGCAAAATATGAGTAAGTAATAAACATAATCAAGAGAAAAGGAAATATGGAGACTTGAGAAGTAAAGGAGACCCCAGGATGACAACAAAAGGAGATGAAAGATAACAGTGTGCATCAGGCCAAAAAAGCAATCAGTAAAGACCAGAACAGACCCAAAATAAAGTCTAGGAGAGATTTTTTTTTCAAAAGAATGAAATTGTCAGATGGCCAAATGTGTTTAAAAGCACTGAGATAAGATAGGAACAACTGAAAAAGGCTTGGGATAAAATTAGTGATTGATACATAAAAAGTAAGTATATAAACAAAAAAGACAATTTAACTTTAAGATAAACAAAATATTGTGGAAGAAAGCAAAACTAATCATAATACACTACCTGAGCCAGGCGTGGTGGCGCACGCTTATAATCCCAGTACTTGGGAGGCTGAGGCCGGATGATCTGGGTTCAAGGCCAGCCTCAGCTACTTAGAGAGACCCTGGTTCAAAATAAAGAATAAAAAATAGGGCTGGGGGCATAGCTTGGAGGTAGAATGCCCCTGGGTTCAATCCCCAGTTCCTCAAAAAAAAAAAAAAAACAAACACTACCTGACTCACTGTATTCCTATTCACATAGCTGTAAGAATGAAAACACAATGGGAAGAGAAAGGTTTCTGTGAGTTCCCAGGGGCATTCTACCTCCAAGATATACCCCAGCCCTTTCTATGTTCATTTTGAAACAGGGTCTTGCTAAGTTGCTGAGGCTAGCCTCAAACCTGTGATCCTCCTCTCTCAGCCTCCCAGGTACTGGGATTACAGGTGTGCACCACCCTGCCCAGCATGGAAGAGGGAGGATTCTACATATCAAATGTCCACTATTCTTGGATGTCTGCTCATGTGAGGCACTAGAGCAGATTAAAAACTTTATTTCAGAAACAATTAGAAATAATCATTACTTTTAAAATAGATGTGGCACGGTTGGAGACAAGACATGCAAGAGTTAAACCCTTGTCTTATGCAAAAGAAAGTCAATAGCTGACATTTAAAATTGAAAACTCAAAAATAGTAATACAAGCATGTTATTTAGAAATGTGGAGGTAAAAACCATTGTTTCCTGGGAATGCAAATGTCAGATGTGGAGATGATATGTCTGCTTTTTCTTACTACAAGCCTTGTAGAATTCTGACTCAACCATATATGCACTTATTGCTTCACTAAAATTTTAAACTTCACAGAAAATCTCCTGACTAAAAATTGTAAGAGTTTAGAATATTGTCACACACTAAAAATAAAAATTATTTAGAATAACTGACATAAATTAGCTCATTTAATTGAAAACAACCCAATTAGAATGTTTTTTGTCCTATACTATTTGTTTTGTGTGTGTGTGTGGCACTGGGGACTGAACCCAAGAGCATTCTATCACCGAGTTACACGGCCAGCCACTCTTTATTTTTTATTTTGAGATAGGGTCTCACTAAGTTGCTGAGGGTGGCCTCGAACCTGCAATCCAAAATCAGAATAGTATAAAAATATATGCATATCCATACAGCACAATTCACAATAGCCAAATTATGGAACCAACCTAGGTGTCCATCAACAGATGAATGGATTGCAAAATTATGGGATACACACACCATGAAATTCTACTCAACAATCAAGAAGAACAAAATAATGTCATTTGTAGAAAATAGATGGACCTAGAGAACATTGTTAATTGAGATTAGCCAGTCACATAAAGTGAAGGGTCATATATTTTCTCTCATATGCAGAAGCTAGGGAGTAATTAGGATACCAGGGGGACTTCAGATAATGGAGGAGAAACTCCAGTGGAGCCAGGGAGGTGGTCTATGGGAAGAGGGTGGAGTGGGAAGATCAATGAAGGAATCACTCCCATTGACATTAGGTACATATGTGAGAATACCAATATCAATCTCAATACCCTGTATGAGGAAGGGAAGGGGGAATAGGGAAGGAGCCGGGGGAAAGCTCACCAAGAGCTGTGTGCATGTATGTCACTATTACTATGAACCACATTAGGATGTGAGACTATAATGCACCGATAAATGTATAAAAAACAAAAACAAAGATTCCCCTGTTCACAAATGACAAAAATAGCTTATCTGGTTGTTACTTGGTTGTTGTTGTTTTAATGAGGATCTGGTGGTTAAGGCTTGTTTGAGTAGTGAAGGAGGCACTAGTTAGTATTCCCTGAGCCAGGACTTTCACCTTCACACCATTCTAAATCTCTGCCTCTGAGAAAAGGGAGATGCTAATGACTGAAAGAAGTTGAGGGTACAGAAGGCAGGATCCTGAACTCCGAAATCCTTTCCCAGAAGGTGGGAGACAATGAAGGACTGTACTGTCCACTGTACAGCAGATGCGTTGGTCCCATGTAAGTAGAAATAATCATTACTTTCTGTGTGTGTGTGGGGGGGGGGAGTTAGTGGAGATTGATCCCAGGGACATTCTACCTCTGAGCTACACCTTCATTCCCATTTTTTTATATTTATTTTGAAACAGGGTCTCACTAAGTTGCTGAGGCTGGCCTCAAACCTATTATCCTCCTGTTTCAGCCTCCTAAGTACTGGGATTACAAACGTGTACCACCATGCCCAGTTACAAGTAGTCATACTTCTGATTACTCTATTTCTATTGTGAAAATAGAATAAAAACTCCTCCAAACTGACTACTTATAATAAAAGGACAGAAATGGTTGATTCACTAAAAATATTACTTTTGTGTGTGTGTGTGTGTGTGTGTGTGTGTGTGTGTGTGTGTTACTAGGAATTGAACCAAGAGGCATTCTACCTCCAAGTTACATCCACAGACCAATTTTATTCCTTATATGGAAACAGGGTCTCACTAGGTTTCTGAGAGCCTCACTAAATTGCTGAAGCTGTCCTTGAACCTGTGATCCTCCAGTCTCAGCCTCCCAAGTACTAGGATTACAAGTGTGCACCACCATGCCTGGTTTAAAATATTACTTTTTAAGTAATAGCAGTAACAATATCCTATCTCCCCATACTTTTGCTTTCCGGAGAGTCTCCCTTCTCTGAGCTCCTCTATAAGACTGAATTCATCAGTCTGTTGGTAGGTGACCACAGTTACACATCTGGAAAGAGGCTAGGGTATCCAGACGTGGGCAACACTACTCGGCTACTCTTTTATTTTTTACTTAAGAAGAAGACCCATTCTAACCACCACATCATTTAGTTGCATACAAGTGATTTTCCCTGACTTAATACAAAGTAGTTTGCCTCTTTGTTTTCTAACAGGCCAGATATACATCGTTGCCTCTAATAGACACACACTATTCCATACCATTTGATAAACAGTGTAAGATTTGGTGCCATCTCACTCATCTTTGTCTTCAAAGAGTTTGCATGTAGATGTGGGTCTTTTGAATTTTTTCATGCCATCATTAATGGAACTCAAAAGCAGACATTTGGATGGTGCTTTTTATATCTTTCAGTCTGTTCTATAGCATGCCTAGACTGATGTAAAGATTCATCAAAGATGTCATGATTCCTCATTCCTCTGCCCTGACTGAGCCCTTTCTTGCCTGTTATCCTCCCAGAGATCTAAGGCCCTGTGTGTCTGGCTTTGCTCCTCATTATCTGCCATTCCACTCTTGTCCATGGCTGACGAGGGCTGCTCTTTGTTCTTCGGTTCTTTGCCTTTCATTCTCACAGCCAAATATCAATACTGCTCATGCTGTTCCAAATGTTCAGAATCAAAAGTCACATTAGAAATTCTTTCTGAATATGCTGTCCATTTTTAAAGGTTTTTTATTTACATTGACTCTTTTTCACATTTAAAAAATATACACACATTTGCTTTCAGAGGCGAGTACCCTTTGATCCTTCAGAAGATTGAAGAAAATGCCTTTGGGGGCTGCAGGCTCATAATTAATGGCACATACAGATTTGACTTTCTTTGAATCCCATCTTCATTCCATCATTCATATTTAATGTTTGCACACTTGACTCCTTGACTTTTTTTAAATCTCCTATGCCAAATGGTGCACAAAGTAGTCCTATATTCCACTATCCAGCAACTTGTCATTATTTATCAGCATTGACTGAGCTATCATTGTCTTCTATTCATTAGCTTTGGAAAGATTTAAGCCCCTTCTCATGTATAATCTAGCTATGTTATTTATCATATTCTGTCAGTAACTCCTCTTTGTAGTGTTATCTGCTTTACAGCCATAGATCATCTTCTGGGCCAAACTTCTCATGAATACTGGAACAGCTACTCTTTGGCTACCAAGGTTAACCTCAGTGGGGCTCACTGTTTGGATAGATCAGACTGTCATCCTAGTAATCAGACAATTGCATCTCATCACTAAACAGTCTTGTGATGACTGTCTGCCTCCCTAGAAATATTCTAGAAGAGCAGAACCAGCCCCTTAAGAGAACAAAATGTTGTCTTATTGGGAAAATCCCCAGTCCAAGCTTGGGCTTGGCTCCTGACCTGAGAACTCACATTCATAAACACTCATAAATCATCAACATTTACCCAGATTTATTTTTTCCATTTTTAATTTATTACACTTATTGGTGCATCATAGTTATACATTTTGGTGAGTGTCAGGGTATCAGAAGCATGCATGCACACATTGCTCACTTAGCCCTCCCTCAAATCCTGCCCTATTCCCTCCCCCTTCCCTCCTTTCCATGCTCAGCATAGTGATTGACTCTGATAAGTTTGTATGTACACATCATGTGCATTAGTGTATTTCCCTCTTCCCCCCTCCCATCTCCTTCTGTTAGGTCCCCTTCTTTGCTCAACTAAAGTTTTCTCCTTCTCTGTCTGGAGTACCTTCTAAGTCCCATTCTCCCTAGCTTCCACATATTAGGGAGAACATCCCACTTTTCACTCTTTGTAACTGACTAATCTCACTTAGCATATGTTCTCCAGTTCCTTCCATTTCCCTGTAAATGATGTAATTTTGTTCTTCTTTATGGCTGCATAAAATTCCATTGTGTACATATCCCATAGTTTTGTAATCCAGTCATCTGTTGATGGACACCTTGGCTGGTTCCAAAGTTTGGCAATTGTGAATTGTGCAGCTATAAACATAGATACACACGCGTTAGTCTGATAGTTTGGTTTCAGTCCTTTTGGGTAGATGTCTAGAAGTGGTATTGCTGGGTCATATGGTAGGTTCATTTCCATTCTTCTGAGGATCCTCCACACTGTTTGCACTAATTTGCAATTCCACCAACAGTGTATTAGAGTTCCTACTTCTCCACACTGTCTCCAGCATTTGTTGTTGTTTATGTTTTTAATGATTGCCATTCTAATTGGGGTTAGGTGAAATCTCAGGGTAGTTTTGATTTGCATCTCTCTGATTGATGATGTTGAACATTTTTTCATACATTTATTGGCCATTTGTATTTCTTCTTCTGTGAACTGTCTATTTAGTTCACTTGCCCATTTTTTATTGGGTTATTTGTTTTTTTAGTGGTGATTTTTTTAAGTTCTCTGTATATTCCAGATATGAGTCCTCTATTAGAGGAGTAGCTGGCAAAAATCTTCTCCCATTCTGTCGGCTCTCTGTTGAGGTTCTTGAATGTTTCCTTTGCTGCACAAAAGCTTTTCAGTTTAATGCAATCCCACGTATTGATCCTCATTTTAGTTTCCTGGGCCTTTGTGGTCTTGTTGAGGAAGTCTTTACCTGTGCCTATGTGTTGAAATGTTGGACCTATGCCCTCTTCAAGTAACTACAAGGTCTCTGGTCTGATTTCTAGGTCTTTGATCCATCTTGAATTGACTCTTGTATAAGGTGAGAAAGTGGGGTTTATTTCTATTTTTCTGCATGTGGTTAGCCAGTTTTGCCAGTACCATTTGTTGAAGAGGCTATCTTTTTTCCAGTGGGTGCTTTTAGCCCCTTTGTCAAAAATCAATTGGCTGTAGGTGCGTGGGTTTGTTTTGGAGTCTTCTATTTTGCTCCATTGGTCTATGTGTCTGCTTTTGTGCCAATACCATGCAGTTTTTATTACTATGGCTTTGTAGTATAGTTTGAAGTCAGGTATTGTGATGCTTCCTGCATGGTTCTTGTTTCTGAGAATTTCTTTGGCTATTCTCACCCAGATTTCTTAATGGAATCAGATTCAAAACAAATCTGTCTTGTGAACAGCTGGCTCACCCAGGACTGAGCATGGAATACAGAAAATTGGAGCATGCTCTGTGGGTACCAGTGACTGGCATGATGGCCTTAGACAAAGATCATGATGCAATTCCAACATGTGGCTTCCTCCTAGGCCACTTTGTTATTTCTTGGCTTATTTCTACGTGAGTGTCCAATCAGGCCATGGAGGAAAGGAGATAAAACAGAGCCAATGGATAAAATGACCTCAGATTTTATTTTTTTAATTTTTAAAAATTTATTTATTTATTTATTTATTTATTTATGATACCGGGGGTAGAACCCAGGGGCGTTCTACCTCCGAGCTACACCCCCGGCCCTATTTTTTATCCTTTATTTTGAAACCAGGTCTCATGAAGTTGTGGAGAGCTTCACTAAGTAGCTGAGGCTGGCCGCAAACCCGGATCCTCCAGTCTCTGCCTCCCAAGTACTGGGATTACAAGCGTGCGCCACCACGCCCGGCTGTGACATCAGATTTTAGATGTCCACATATCATTTAACACAGATCCTGGTTAAAAAAAAAAATAAACAGATTCCTTCATTTGGCAAAAATAAGGGGAAAGAAAAGCAAATGTTGATTTTTGTATGTGTGTGTGTGTGTGTGTGTGTGTGTGTGTGTGTGTGTGTGTTGCTGGGAATTGAACCATGGGTCTTGCAGATGCTAGGCACAAATGTTGATTTTAATAAACACTCAAAGCTCTGAATAGAACATAGAAAGAACCCATTTTAATTCTTTCCATATAGTTGGTCAGTGTTCAATAATCCTTTGTTGAACTGGAGTCTTTCTTGAAAGCTGTATTTTTGTAGCCAGAGTCCATTTCAGTGATAAGGAAAATAATGTTCATAAGTAGACCAGCAGCGCAAGCCCACTGAGGAAGGAACCATACTTTGGTCCCCTCAATACTGTGTAAAAGGCAGGTGATCAATAAATATTCATTGAATGAATGGATGAGTAAACAAATGAACACCCAAGTCCTTCAGTGACCTCAGCCTCCAGCCACACCTAGACTAGGGCACAGTGCTTAGGCACAACATTAACTTAGCTTTTATGCTTCAAGCTGAGAGGGTTTTTACTTGGATAATCGCCTCTCCTCTGGCCATTCTCTCCCTTACTTAGATATTTTGTTTTGTATTTACCACCTACTACAACGTAACAGACACAGGTGTTGCTACAAATTTCATGTTGCACTGCACTGCAAGACTTACAGCATGTTTTATCATGGAACCACATTTTGGCCTTAAAACACAGCACTGCACAGCATGACATTCACTATAATTTAATTAAATACAATGCCAGGGGAAATATGTCACTGTGAAGGTGAAACACACATGCTATTTCCTTCTTTCTACGCAAGGGGGAGCGAAGGCATAGTTCAGGAGGAAGGCATTTAACAGTGAGGTTCTACAGCCTGCCAGCAAGACAAAAGGAAAAAAACAGTGAAGGTATGGGGGAGAAGACAGAGGATAAAGGGAAGGAGGAAGGGAAAGAAACAATAAGCAATTGGTAGTATTTCAACTATATTATTTTTACTTAAATCAAAATCTCAGAAACTTTC
Source organism: Glis glis (assembly GCA_004027185.1). NCBI lineage: Eukaryota > Metazoa > Chordata > Mammalia > Rodentia > Gliridae > Glis > Glis glis. The sequence continues at coordinate 22,139 of PVJS01029653.1, forward strand.
CAAACTTAAAAGTTTCAGAGAAACAGGAATAAGTATCTCAGAGCAATGGGTAAAATACAAAAATAAAAATAAAAAAGACCTGGTCTTACCCACATTATTGGCCAGCTTCGAAAAGAACTGGCTTAAATAGCCCCCAAAATTGTGAAAATCTATTTTGCTCCTCCAAAGTCATATAACAACAAATAGTTAAATGCAAAAACCATCACCAAAAAGCAAGGTCTAGTCATTGCCACATCTTTGCCTGTAAACTAGCATGGTCAGTTCGCATTTGGACTCCTCACCTGGCTTTTTAAAAGATGAGGACATGAGAAGTCATTATCCATGTTAAGATTCCAACAGTATTTTTATGTAAAAAAAACTGTCATTTGCATTTCTGTCTTACCTATGCAATCCGAAACTTCTGTTAGGGTCAGTAGAAGCTATGCCTCATGATGCAGAAACATATAAATGTAGGATAATAAGCATAACGCACAACATAGACAAGCAACACTTTTCTCTCATCCCTACAGCCTAGGAGACTTGGGCGAATGAAGGGACAGAGTACTTGCACTGGTGTTCAAGGAGCAAGCTAGTGTTTCCCTTCTGGCAAGAAACTCCAATCTCTCTGAGGGGCTCTTAGGACCCCTTTCTCAGCTGGTGGGATAGAAAACACATAACTTTCTCCTCGGGAAAAGGAGGAGGGAAATGCCCTAGTACCTCACCTCCCTGGCCACCTGTAAAGAGTCTTTCCCTCTCTTAGATAGGTGAGGCAAGGTGCCTGAGCTTGGCCACCTCTTAACATTTCATGTGAGGTTGGGTCTAACAACTCTTCAAAAAGTGGAAGCAAGAGCTACCTAGTGCCCTCAACTCTGGGCCTTGGTTTAAACCCCAAACAATAGGAAAAGTCCATTTAACATCTTGTGAGACACATCTTAAATTTTATGCAGCCAGAAGGGACTTTTGTTTTCACCAACAACCCCATCCCACAAATAAACACCTAGTCTTCTTCTAGTCTTTCTCAACTCATTATATAATACCACTATCCAACCTACCTGCTACTCGAGTCAGATATCTAGAAAACAGTCTCAATTTCTCTTCTCCTGACCTCCAGCCCATCAGCAAGTCTTGTTTGTTCCATGTCCTCATTACCAACCAAGATCCAAGTGGCCATTTGCTGAGATTCCTGCAAAGCCTACCTAGTTTCTCACCATCTACTCTTAACACACTATAGAACAACCTGCACCCAGCAGCCAAAGCTATCTTCTAAAAGTATAAATTACATCATGTCACACTGTGTGTGTGTGTGTGTGTGTGTGTGTGTGTGTGTGTGTGTGTGTATGAATGTGACTGAGGATTGAACCCAGGGGCAGTCTACCTTTGAGCTCCACCTCAAAGCCCTATTTTATTTTTTATTTTGAAACAGGGTCTCACTAAGTTGCTGAGGCTAGCCTTGAATCCGCAATCTTCATGTCTCAGTCTCCCAAGTACTGAGATTACAGTCATGCACCACCATACCCAGCCCAAGGGTTTTGTATTCTATATAGAATTAAATCTTACATGTCCCCCCATATTACCATACCCCATATTACCAAGAGAGTGCTCTCCATTCTCACATATCCACTGCCCTCTGACCACTTCTTTCTTTCTGCTCTCTCTGTTCCTCAGTACAAAAGCTCATTTCCACCCCTGAACTTTTGCACTCTCTTCCATCACACTCAGATCTTTGTCACTTAATTCACAATTCAAATACACCCTCCTCAGGCCACCAATCCCACCAGCCATCCTAGAGGCAAAAATGAGATGCAGTAGTTTATTTGGGCTAAATTTTGTCTGTTTTCGATGATGGATTTTGATGTTGGGTTATAGATTTTTCTAAGAAATGAGAAGGAATGAAAGCAGAGTCCAATGTGAAAGAGAAAAAATTATTTTCTAAGAATAGAGTACAAAAACACTACTTAATAGATACAATAAAGTAAACTTATAATATTTATTCTGCCTATCCAAGAGCAGGGGAGATCTTTCCATCTTCTAAGATCTTCTTCAATTTCTTTCTTCAGTGTTCTATAGTTTTCATTGTAGAAGTCTTTTACCTCTTTGGTTAAGTTTACTCCAATTGGCAATCATTAAGAAGTCAAACAACAGCCGGGCATGGTGGCGCACGCTTGTAATCCCAGTACTTTGGGAGGCAGAGACTGGAGGATCCGGGTTCATGGCCAGCCTCAGCGCTCTCTCTCTCTTCCTCTCTCTCTCTCTCTCTCTCTCTCTCTCTCTTTCTACTTAGTGAGAGCAACTTCGTGAGACCCGGTTTCAAAATAAAGTATAAAAAAAATAGGGCCGGGGGTATAGCGCAGAGGTAGAACGCCCCTGGGTTCAATCCCTGGTACCGCAAAAAAAAAAAAAAAGTCAAACAACAACAAATGTTGGCGAGGATGTCGGGAAATTGGGACTCTTCTACACTGTTGGTGGGAATGCAAACTAGTTCAACCACTATGGAGATCAGTGTAGAGATTTCT
>PVJS01029654.1:0-24635 GCA_004027185.1 Glis glis
TCGCACGAGGAGGCCCTGGGAGCAGGGATGGGCCCAGCCCTGGCTGTTCTTCCCAAGCAAGCTGTCCCCTCTCCCCTGATTGACCCCACCCCGAGTTGTTCAGCTCCGTGATTCCCCTTGCTCCAGACACCTCCAGTCTCTCTACTGCCCACTGTGGATCCACTTAGAAGTTTATGGTAAGGACACCACTTTGTGAGAATGTTCCCTCCCCCTGCAAGGGCCCAGCCTCCCGGCGTCTCCTCCCCTCCTCTCTCCCTCGTGGCCAGAGTTCATGGAAACTTCTCAGGTCAGTGATTCTCACCTTCCTTTCCGGCTCAGGAGAGTGGGACCCAACCCCCCTTCTCTGGCCTGGCACCTTCTTCCCCCCACCCCTGCTGTCATCCCATTAAGGGAGGAGGGCAGGCCTGCTGGCATCACCTGCCGGAGAGGGAGGGGTTCCTCCGCTCCCTGTAACCTTACAGGCGAGCCTGGGAGCTGGAGGGAAGTCAGAGAGTTCTGGACGCAGGAGCCCCAGCCCCAAGTGAGAGAGGATGGTGTGCTGGTGCAGAGAGAGGGCCCCGATCCTCATCTAGCAGCTTCACACTCAAAACTAACCACTCACTCGATGCGGCTAGAAAACCAGCACCCCCACGAGGACCTCGTAATCTGGCGCGCGGAGGGGGGTGCGGGTGTGTGGGCAGTTGTGGGTTCCAGACTTCAGAGTCAGGGGGAAGAGGACGGAGGGCCTGGTGCGGTCAAGGCCTGCTTCCTGGGGGTGGGAAGTGAGCTAAACTGGGCAGGTGTGGTCAGGGAGGGAGAGGGAGGTGGGGTCGACGGGGCAGGGAAACTGCCTCTGGACTCCCACACATAGGCCTTCTCTACGTGGCCGGCTCATGGAGCCCTGTTCTGTCTGTCTGTCTGTTGAGTGGTGGGCTCCGCTACAGTGTGGAGCTGGTAGTGCTTTGGGGCAGAGGAGTTATCTATCACTTGCCAGCCAGCCTGTGCACTGAGCCCGGGACTTTTCCTTGGAGATGCTCCATCTACCAGGAGCCATTGCTCCTGGCCAGTGGAAGGGGAAGACTGAGAAGAGCCATGCTGCGCCCTGCAGACCAGGCCTCCACACCCGCCACATCCGATCCACCCGGCTGCCCAAGCGGGACAGATTATTTTTGTTCCTTCAGACCCTGCCAGTGCATTTGCCTCCCTCTCCAGGAGTTACTCAGTTACCAGTGTCGGTTTTCTATTTCCAGAGCAAAGGCAGGTCCTCCGCCACGGCTTCCTCCACCCAAAGGCCTGGCACCTCCCTTCCATCCAGCCTAGGGAGGGGCCGGGCCCCAGGTCCAGGCCCAGGGCAGGCAGCACAGGGCCAGCTGAGGAAGAGAGTTAACCCTGTTCCCAGCACCTGCGCTCTCCTGCTAGCTCCCAGACCATCCCCAGCAAGCTTATCCGTGTCCCTCGCCAACACCAATGCTCTCCGCCAGCCATGGCCTCATTGCTTTGAGAGGGGGGCACTGCCTGCTTCTGCTCCCCCAGCCATTCTCTCCTCTGTCTCCTCCGTCCCCGAGGGCTGGCTCTGCCCGGCCACCCACCAACACTCTGCTTCAGCTGTTCAGATTAAATTCATCGAGCCCCAGGACACCCCTCGGCCTCGTCCACCCCTCTCAGCAGCTCCAGTTTGGCCGCCTTCCAGCCTGTCCGAGGCCTCTCTGCCCTCGGTTCTCATGGTACTTTCCCTGATGGCTTCTGTCCCCTCACTGGTGGCTCCTCAGGTTTCTGGGCAGGTTCCTCTTCGGACTGACTCTAAGGCCAGTGCTCCTTGGACTTGGTCCTGGGTATCTCTCTCCACATTTCCCTGGCTGTAGACACCGTCCATTGGGCAGCAAGCCCCATGTTCCTGACACGACCTCATCTGTCCTCATTGAGATCTGACCCCCAGAAGCAGGTCCCGCTGGTCTTTCTCCTTGAGGTCTCCCAGACATTACGGACCAAGCATGCCTAAGTGAGAACCCTTGATTCTCACCTTGTCACCCCCTGGCCTTGCCTCTGTCACCTCCATCTCCCTAGTTGGTAAAGACCGTAGCCCTTGGTTCCTTCTTACCTGCATATCAAATATGTCATCCTGTCTTCCAAATTCTACCACCAAAATGTACTCAGAATTTCACCATTCCCTTTAGTTGCCACCAGCACCCTCTTTTCCTACGCTCCCATCCTCTCTTACCTGGACGGCGCAGGCCTTACAACTGGTCTGCCTGCTTCCAACGCAAGGCTCTTCCATTTCCATCTCCATGAAGCATTAACCCATTAAGTCCCAAGTTTTCAATTCTACCAATATTCCGACAAAGTTGATACAGTGCCTTAAAATAGATTGGACTTCATAATCTAAAGCTTATAAATTTATATATATATATTTCATATATATTTTAACACTCCAATAATTCACTGATCATTACTTTTCTCAAAAGAATAGAACTCTAATAACACAGATTTATTTCAGAAGTTACCATAAGTGGTATATTTGTTGCTCAATTTAAGTCTTTATAGTCTTAATGGGTTAGAGTTGTCCTATTTTTTTTTTTTTTTGGTGGCACTGGAGATTGAACCCAGGGGTGTTCTACCTCTGAGCTATACCCCAAACTCTGTTTTATTTTTTATTTTGAAACAAGGTCTCACCAAGTTGCTGAGGGCCTCACTAAACTTCAGAGGCCGGTCTTAAATCTGTGATCCTCTTGTCTGAGTTTCCTGAATACTGGGATTATAGGTATGTGCCACCAGGCCCTGCTATAGAATTGTCTATTTTTTTTTTTTTGTACTGAGGATTGAAGCCAGGAGTATTCTACCTCCAAGCTATACCTAGCCCTTTTAATTGTTTTGTTTGAAACAGGGTCTCATTAAGTTGCTGAGGGTTTTGTTAAGTTGCCGTAGAATTGTCCTGTAAGTGTCATTCAGGTTGTGACACTACTTCTCCTGAAGCCTTTTGAGGTGTGCATTCACATGTGTGTGCATTCACACGTGTGTTCAAAACGTTATCATGATTTATGAGGCCCGAGTGCATCTGCACTTCTCTCACTTTCCTACAGAATCTCATGCCCCTCCCCAGTGGTCAGGTGCTTGGACCTTTTTTTCCTTCCTTCCTTCCTTCCTTCCTTCCTTCCTTCCTTCCTTCCTTCCTTCCCTCTTTCCTTCCTTCCTTCCTCTCTCTTTTTCTCTTTCTCTCTCTCTCTCTCTCTCTCTCTTTCTTTCTTTCTTCTGTGTCTCCCAGCCCTTTAAAAAAAATTTTTTTTTTAATTTTGAAAAAGGGTCTCACTAAGTTGCTGAGGCTGGCCTCGAAACTGTGATCATCCTGTTTCAGCCTCCCAAGTACTGGGATTACAGGTGTGTGCAACTGCACCTGGCTTGGATATTTTTTCAGTTCCTACAAGTCACACTTCTTTTCCTGCCACAGGGCCTAGAATCCCCGCGTCATCCTCGAGGCCGGCCTGAGTGCCACCTCCACGGAGGAGTTTTCTTCACTCCCTGCTTCCTAGTTTTCCTCCTCTCGTTTCCATTCCAGGCCTCTGTCTTCAAAACGGCACTCCTTCCAGCTTGTAATAATCTTATTTAGTCACTTTACTTATGCCATTCACTCTGGGATGTGCGCTCCATGAGGGCCAGGCTATTTCTGACATTTCCACTCTTGTACCTTCAGTGCTCGGCCCAGGGCTTGGCACTTGGTTGGTGTGCAATAAGAATTTGTGCAATGGGTGAATAATAAATGAACACGTGGTCTCAGCTGGTAAGATCAGTTAGGTTCTGATGGAGCAGAGAGACAGGTATAGAGGAGGGAAAGACCATGGTTGGTAGAAAGACACTCCCCAGGCAGGATTGCCAACCGAGCAAATAAAAATACAGGGTGCCCAATTAAATTCAAATCCAGATAAATCACAAGTAGTTTTTCTAGTATAACTGTATTTGAGGTTGAAATCTAATTGGGCATCCTATACTTTATCTGGAACCAGATGCATGAGTATGGTGGAGCGGGAGGGGAGGTCACGGGCTGATGGTACAGTGGGACCAAGGGACAGTGCGTGGAGCCTGTGGAGTCCGGTGGAGCAGAGCGCATCAAAGCCAGGCCCCCATGCATGCCACTCTCAAGATGAGCCTGGCCTGCAAGAGGTGAGGTGGAGGCAAGCTCTGAGCAACACAGATCTGGGTGGGGAAACGGATCAGGGTCCCGGATAGGGGTGGGGGCCAGGGTCCCTGCCCCTCTAAGTCACAAACAGAACTTTGTCAGATCTCCCTTCTCCACCACCTTCTGACTTGTCCCACGTGGCTCATTTGGAAGATACCCTATTGGATACCCTAGGGTGTACTGGGCTCTATGCCAGATGCTGAAGGCACAGACTTGAGCGAGACTTGCTCCTACCCTCAAGTGCTCTCTGTTCTTGAGTAATGGATATCACGATCCAACCCTAGAGGAAAACCATCACCAGCACCCATTGTCCCCCAGACACAAAGCTAGGTGCCTTCCATGACTTACTTCATTTAAGCCCCCAACAAGCCCACAAGGTAGGCATCACTACTGCCATTTCCTAAATGAGGAAACGGATGTGCCAGTGATTCTGGAACTTGGCAGAGGTCACACAGGAAGTAAGCAATGGAGCTGGGATGCGGTCCATGTTCTGACCCCTTGGAGAGGGCGTCCCTCTTGGAGGGTCGCAGCCAGCAGAGTCTGGTGGGGCTGGAGGACTTTCCTGGACACACCAGTGCTCTCCTGCAACAAACTTCCTGACAGCCTCTTCATATCCAGCCCGGTGAGGCTGCCGGGACATGTGATAGATAGGGCAGGCCATCAGAACATGTCTTGCCTGCATCTCCCTGGGACAGTAAACATCTTCTCTAGAGACCTTAGTCTCTAGAGGCTTCCAAGCCTTTAAGAATCCCGCGTGGGAGAAGCGGCTGGGGAGATGCCAGTCCGCCCTAAGGGTTTGGCCCTTCTAACTTTGGGTCTGCAGCTGGCTTGCTCTCTAAGCTCCTTTGCTGGGAAATCCCTTGAATTAGGCTGGGCTTCTCCAGGTCTTCCTGGCCCTCCGCCTCCTTCCTGCATTTGACAGGTGGGCTATCTTGGGCCTCAGAAGTCTCTGGGGAAGGAGAGGCTGCACGGCCCTTCTTGATCACCCTTCTCGGTGTCTTCCCTGCCTGAGGAGAAGAAATTCCTACCCAGCTCTCCCCTCCCAGTGGCATTTGTGGCAAGTTGCTGTAGCCCAAGTCTCTGAGAACAAAGATGACCTTGGAATTTGCTGTTCAGTGAATTATTTTTATGTCTTTCCTATTCCCCATGGCTCTCTTTCTTTATTTTCCTTTGTGTCTCCTAATTAATTGATTTTCAAGCAGATGCAGTTCATGTGAAGGGACTCTCCTTCTTGGGTTCCCCATGAGACTGATGTGTGGGAACTTCCTGCTTTAGATCCAACACCTAATGAATCTAAACACACAGTATATATTTTCCTAATCTCATTGGGTCTAATTCATCAGGCTGCTCCCTACAGGTGCTTGCACACATACAGTCATAGTCACACACATACATACTTGCGCATACATATACTGTCACCCATGATAAAACATACATTCACACACATACACCAGCACAAAAATGTGCTGTCCACAAAGCAAAAACTTACAGCTGGAATGACTCGAAGAAACATATGCCTGCCAGACATGGTGGCACACGCCTGTCATCCCAGTACTTGGGAGGCTGAGACAGGAGGATCACAGGTTCGAGACCAGCCTCAGCAACGTAGTGAGACTCTCAGCAACCTAATGAGACCCTGTTTCAAAACAAAAAATAAAAAGGGCGGGAGTGTAGCTCAGAGGCAGAATGCCCCTGAGTTTAATCCCCAGTACCACACACACACAAAAAAAAAAAAAATGAAAAAGAAACATAAGCCCAATGCCATTCTTGTCCCAAACATTCCTAGAGATATTTGGGAGAATCTTGTATATCCCACTACTTGTGGGATAAATGAGTGCATCCATATTATCTCATCTGAATAAAACTGAGTTACATGTATATGCACATATCAAAACATGCGTGTGTTCACACTTACATAAGCATTTTTCCTCCTTCATCGAGCATTAACAGTGATTTCCCAAGTATCAGGTTAACTCCATAACCGAAGACAGCCAAACCAGAATATTTAGGTACACAAATCTACCATAGGCCTGAATTATCTGGTTTGGCCATCTATACTTAGCAAATTAACCAGAAAATTGCCAAAGTCCGGTACTTGTGCCGGATAGGTGCAGTTTTAGGGTGGCCTGCATCCTTGCAGATACACAGATATTGCTGCACACATACCTTATTATTAAGTCTATCTCTATATATATATTATTACATATAATATATATTTGTAACCAACTCAGTGATTGTTCCAGATTATCCAGGATTAACTTTCATACCAGGCTGGTTTTCTGCAGCTACCTATGATGGGACTGAACCATATGGAAGACGGGGAGGCAGATACGCTAGAAAAGACCATTATCGCATCTGCTCTTGTTGCTCTCATTCTCTACTGCTGTGTGCTCAGAAGATGCAACGATATTTACTGTTAGTCTAAACTGCACATAATTGGCAGAGAAAGCTTGCTTTTAAGCGGAATCCCAAATAGAAAGTAACGAATATGAATATTAAAACATAAAGAAATAGCAAGAGGGCAGGTGTAATGAAAGCCTTTTGAGTCAAAAAAAAGATTTGGGGTTTTGCCTCAGTCCCACTAGGGTCTTGCTTTGAACATTTGTCCCTGTCACCATGTGTGCTGTGACAGAGCGGGCCTGGCACTCTAGAGCGGTCCCTTCCAGCTCGAAAATACCGAGACGCCCCAAGAGTGTTTCACTCAAGTCGAACATCAGGTGCTGATGAGCATCAGTCTGATAAAGAGGAAACAGTGCTTTTCAAACTTTAATGTGCATATGAGTTCTCAGGGATCTTGTTAAAATGAAGGTTTCGGTTTGAGATTTTCTATTTCTAACAAGCTCCCAGTGCAGTCCAGCATTGCTGGCCCGGGGACCACACTTTGAGAATCAGAGGTATAAAGCTTAATGGACCTGGAGTTAGAAGTCCCAGCTGTGTTCATAGTTTCTTGTCTTTGCTGAACCTCAGTGTCTTCTTTTGCAAAAGAAAAACAGTCTTAAATACTGACTTCCCAGAGGATGTGGGGAGGCGTTGAGGAGATAACATATTTGAAAGCCCTCTCTGTACTGTAAAATGCCTTACACGCGTTTGTTAGAATTGTTTTGGGGTTGCCTGGTTTTGCCTTCAAGGACTCCTGGGCAGGTGCCGCTGACCTGGCAGGTAGGGCCGATGGAACGATAGCAGCTCGCATCCTTGCATTCCTTCTCAGCACTCACGTGAAACAGTTTCCCTGGAAGCTGTCATTTGCAGAGCCAGGTGCCGTGTCTCTCCTCCACCGTCTGATTGCCTGTCTGCATGCGCTCCTCACCCAGCGAGGCCGCACAGCTCCAGCTGTGCCGGGGCATCCGGGCTGCATTCCTCCCTCTCCAGACCGTGGACTCTCCTGTTAGCTAACCACACTCAGGGCTGGCCTGGGCAGAACGCTGCACTGGGCAGTTTTCACTCTGTTTTGCCCCTCAGGCACATGCCCCCATGCCCTCAGCCCCCTCAGTCTGCCTCCATCAGATCCTTTTGTTAGGAACACATCTGATATATAAATTCACACTGAGTTAGCAATGATGGAGAGGGCTTAGGGGTGACTGCTTCTTAGGGGATAAAGTCTAGATAGAAGTCAGAAATGGGCGTGGTGGCGCACACTTGTAATCCCAGTACTTGGGAGGCTGAGACCGGAGGATCCAGGTTCGCGGCCAGCCTCAGCTACTTAGTAAGGCCAATGGCAGGGATGTCTCTGCTTTGAAATCAGCAAAGCAGATATTTTTGTTTCAGGGTAGCAGTGGGAAAAGGGAAGTGTAGGTAGATATACTGATTAGGTGACCAAATGGTGTTACAGGGAGAGATTTAAGAAGCACCCATAGCACTCGTAAGTCCTCTGTCTCCTACCCACACAGGGTTGGCCTTGCTGTCTCTGTGCTCTCTCCCCATCCAGCCTGAAGTCAGATCTCAAAGCGGTGAGGAGGGCTTGACTGGGGAGGTGGTATTATGTCTGAAATTCCCAGCCTAGTGGGTTGGGGGTTGGAAACTGCGGAGGCTGTCCGAGTGTGTGTGGTCTGGGGAAAGCTGAGGCATAAAGACCTCAAAAGTAGGAGGCAAGGGCTCCGATGTGCCCGTGCCCTTCAGGAGTCTGCAGGGAATGCCATGTGGGTAGCCAAGGGAGGTCCGAGAGGCCTTGTGAGCAAAAGAGGACACAGGCTAGTGTCAGCGCCACTCTACCTCCTGCCCAGCAAGAGGTGGCTCTCTTGGGACCTGACCAGGTATAGGGACCCGGGGAGACCTGGGTGACAGAGCCTGGGATGGGAGTGATCTGAGGGGGTGTGAGGAGACCCTCCTCGTGGGCAGTAGTGACTTTACTCCCAGGAAACCTTTCTGCTGGTGGGAAGTGATAGAAGCGATCTGATTTTCTTGGTAAAAAGAGGGTTCTCAGAAATAATAACCTATGCTTAAACAACCTCATTAAAAATATATGTCCATAGTCAGGTATAGTAGCACACACCTGTAATCCCAGTACTTGGGAGGCTGAGACAGGAGGATCTCAGGTTCGAGGACAGCCTTAGCAAGTAGTGAGACTTTCATTGACCTAGTGAGACCCTGTTTCAAAATTAAGAAATAAAAATAGGGCTAGGAGTGTAGCTCGGAGGTAGAATGCTCCTGGGTTCAATCCCCAATAACACACACACACACACACACACACACACACACACACACCTATGCAAGGGCTGCGGCCGTAGCTTAGTGGTAGAGCACTTGCCTGTTCAAGGCCCTGGACCCAAACCCTAGTATCACCAAAACAAAAACAAAAACAAAAAATTCCGTGTGTGTGTGTGTGTGTGTGTGTGTGTGTGTGTTCCCAAATCAATGACCCAACATGGTAATGGTAATGTTGCAACAATTTCTACACAATTGTCCTGTGGCCAATTCTCTTAACTTTCAGTACTCAAGGATACGGTGAAAGGCAGTCGTTATGTGGGTGGGCACATCTGTACAACCTTCCACTGCTTAAGCTAAGAGGTCAAAGCTAAGAGATCCACATGTGCTGACAGCTGGAGCGTGTGTTCTTTAGCCCTCTCATCTGAAACAGGAAATGGGCGCATCTTTTCCCCTTGGTCACCTTCTCCTTTACTTTGGTTCATCCGCAAGCGTGCCCACATATAACCAGGCCAGGTAACATTCGCAGGTCAAGACTGGTCTGGATGGACAAAACTGGATACAGACAGTGCTCGGTCCTGGGAGCAGGGCAGCCACCCAGGTGGGGGCAGCAGTCCACGGCCAGGGTGGCGTGTGCATGGATCCCTGTATCCTTTTACCTCCCTGCATTCAGGTTTTCTTGAGCAGCTCAGGACGCAAGCCAGAGCTTTTGATGGACTCTGCACCATCACCCGGGGCACCATTGTTTGGCTGAGAAGAGACTTGTAACCCTTTGGGGATGCGGAGGTGCTTTCTGCCCCCCTTGACTTGCCTCAAGTGGGAAGTCGTGGGAAGGGTAGGGGCACCGAGTTCCCGGAGGGCACCCAGGTAGCAGTTCCACCCAGGTAGGCAGACAGCTCTGGAAGAGTCTCCGAGCCGTGTGGGTGAGTCCCTCCCTCCCTCCCTCCCCAGCACCGGCAGTTAGAGTAATTGGCCCGATTACTGATTATCGCTGTGGCAGGTGAGCTGAGAAATTGTGCTTGGGGTGGGGTGGGGTGGGGAGAGAGACCTGAACCTAACAAAGCGAGTATATGAAATTGAAAGCTAGCTTGCTGATGGAAGCTTTCCTGCACCTGGCGCCTCTGGGAGGAAGACTGTGTTCCAGGGGCACCGTGGGGCCTGGGGCTGGGGAGTTAGGGTAAGGACGGATGTACTGACATTGGGCAGAGATCACCAGCTTTGGGGCACTTGCTTATAGTAAGTTTCTTTTGCTGCCAGTGATGTTAATAAACTTTAAGTTTGTCTTTGGACATCAAGCCAGGGAGGGCCTGAAGACGGCTGCCAGTCCCCACCTGGGTCCCTGCCTCCTGTAGCTCTCCTGACTGCACAAACGGGTACAAAGGTCTTGCTGAGGGCTTCCTGAGTCCCTGGGGAGCCATGAAGGGACCGGACAGCCTGGGCTGTGACGCCTCTGTGTGCGTCTCGCCTGTGGGCTCAGGCAGGCTGCAGAGACCACAGGGCAGCAAGGTCTCGGGTTCAGCTCCCCCCATCCCGGCTGGCCACGTTGACCTGGGCTTCCCACCCCATCTTGGCCTGGTCTCCCTTCATCTGGGGACCAGGGCAGAGAACCTGATTGCTCAATTCTGGGGTCAGACCTCTGCTGCGGGGGCTTTCTCTGGGTTCGAGAGGGAGTTTGGGCTACGGGGTAAACAAGCTGAGTCCCTGGGAAGAACTATCCTGGCCAGCTGCTTGAGGCTGAGGGAGAGGCCCCAGTGTTCTGGGCCAGGCCACACAGAATCATCTGGAGGGAGGGGGCACCTCAGCCAAAGGCTGCGTCCCATGACCCTTCGTCTGGGCTTCAGTCTGTCTTGTCCTTACTCCCAATCGCTGACCTGGTCCTTAAAGCCCGACAGGGCTGAAGAAGTTTCACCCCAGTGAGCCTGGAACTGGGCCAGCTGTGGAGTTGGGCCAGAGGTGAGAGATAATCCTTAACATTATTGATCCAAAGGGTTGAGAGGAGGCAGAGGGTTGCCCAAACTGGACAAGGAAGCCTCGTGGGGCATGTGGTGGGATTTGGGTCACTCCAGGGCTCCTTCTATCCTAATAGCACTAACTATAGCTCTTCCCCAAAACTGACTTCTAAATGTTCGATTGTTCTAAAGCTTTCCTGGGATCCTTCTAAGATTAAGGAGGATATTTTGGGAAAAGAATGTCCTTATTTAAAGCTGAAAAACCCAGTGTGATTCTTGCTGTTCTAGTAAATTTATCAAACCCCTATAATTTTCTTGACCCAAAAGATAACAAGTTGTGCTCTTAAGGAAGGACTGAACCACATCCTTCCCCCGTGTGATCTCTTCGCTGCCCTTCTCCCTCCAAACCCGGCCTCACAGCCCTGGCAGGACTGGCCAGTCAGCCCACAGTTCCAGGCAGGGTTCCCCACTGCTCTGAGTGTGTAGACCCTAAATAGTTCAGGCTTCAGTCTCTGGGAAGCCCCTAATGTCCCTGGGCTAGATGCGCCCACAGTGACATGTGATACCCCCAAGTCTATTCCCCCAAGCCCTCTCCTGTCATGGGAGGTGACTACCCATAGAGGGTCCCTGACCTGGAGAGCCAAAGTGGGAACTTTGCTTTCATGGGAAACTTTCCTTCTTCAGATTGTCCCCTCTTTGGTCTCCATCAGCAAGGGAACAGTCATGGCGAAGATCCCAGGGTTGCGCATGGTCCTGGTTGAGTGCACATGTAGCCCAGATTATGGCAAGGTCAGCATCAACGTATGGTGCACCAGCTTCCTCGTGTCCTTACACACGAGGTTCCCCGTTCCTCACTCGTACCTCACTTCCAGGCCCTCCTTCCACCTTTCCATGTCTTGTTCCGTGTCTCCGGAGGCTCTTGGTTCTGGACTTGTCTCTCTGGACTCCCTGGGTTCTGATAGGTCCAGCAGAGGAGGCACTTTCATGGGATCTGAAGGCAAAAGCAAAGAGAGATCAAATGTTCCTCCAGGCTCGTCTTTGCTTCAGGCCACTCTGCTGCTGTGACTACCGTTCCTGCTGGGAGCCCTGTCCCCCAGGGCTCCACCTCTGCCTGGGCTTGCTCACTGTTTCTTCCCTGTCCCTCAGGATATCCAGGTCAAGGTGGCAGTGATTTCCCGTCATCCCCATTTCCATTCCCTTATCCTTGCCCACATCTCTGCCAAGTGACCTTTCTTCAAAGTCTCTTCATTTTATTTATTTATTTATTTATTTTTGCGGTACCAGGGATTGAACCCAGGGGCATTCTACCTCCGAGCTACACCCCGGCCCTATTTTTTATCCTTTATTTTGAAACCGGGTCTCACGAAGTTGTGGAGGCCTCACTAAGTAGCTGAGGCTGGCCGCGAACCCGGATCCTCCGGTCTCCGCCTCCCAAGTACTGGGATTACAAGCGTGCGCCACCACGCCCAGCCAGAGTCTCTTCATTTGAACCCTCTGAGATGAATTATATTTTCTTGTATATTTTCTGATTGATACGTATCACCTCCTTCATTTCCCAGATAGCCCTTCTATGACCAATAGAATCCTTGGGCTGGTGCTCAAAGCTCCACTAACATTACGGCCTACATAAGACCCCCAGGCTCCCGTTCACTCTTCTCCCATTTGGAGAAACTGATTCTTTGCTCTCTCTTCATTAGTCAACCCCCCCTTTTTTGGCACTGGGAATTGAACCCGGGAGCATTCTACCTCCAAGATATACCCCAGCCTTTTTATTTTTTTATTTTGAAACCCTCACTAATTTGCTGAGGGTTTTGCTAAGTTGTTGAGGCTGGCCTCAAACCTGTGATCCTCCTGTCTCAGCCTCCCAAGTACCAAGATTACAGGCATGGCCCACCACTGTAGGTCCTTCTTAAGGACCCAGTGGTGGATGTTGGTAGACTTTGGCAGAAGGACATTGTCAAGGCCATGGTCACACAGCTATATCTTGCCACGTCATCGTTACTCCTGGGCATCTTCTCTTAAGGGGAACAGTTTTGAGAGTATTGAGCAGGAAAGAAGAGAAAAGAACAACAGATGCACAAAAATTATATGTACACCTCAGATATTAGCCAAATAAGAGAAACATGCTGGGCAGAAGATAAGATAGCTGCTGGGAGAAAAGGGGCATAAAACGTGGTACTCAAGATAAAGGCTAAACTCCTTGACTTGCGCAAAAATCAGGGATTTTTCCAATCTGGCTTCCACTCAACTTTGTTGACTTTCTGTGCCACCCCCCTCACACTCATGCACTCCAAGTTACCAAGGTACTTGCTGTCCCCCAAGGTCTCTGGGTACTCCAAACCATCATGCTCACGCTCTCCCCTCTGTGTTGGCTTTCTCTGGCTGTGTAATTAGTGCCACACATGGACTGGCTTAAAACAACACCCATGTGCTATCTCGCTGCTCTGCGGGTCAGAAGTCCAGGCGGGCACCGCTGGGTTCTCTGTTTTGCATCTCAGAAGGCCAAAGTCAACGTGCGGGCCAGGTGGGCCTTGGGGAAGAACCTGCTTCTGAGCTTATCTAGGTTGTTGACAGAATTCAAAGACCTAAGTTTCTGTTTCCTTGCTGGCTGACATCCAAGTTTGTCATAGTTCCTTAAGATAAACCACATCCCTTGTCGTGTGGCCCCCTCCATCTTCAAGTCAGAAATGGCATATCTAGCTCTTCTCACGCCTGAAGGCTCTCAGACTCATTCTTCTGTCACCAGCAAGGGAAAAGGACTCCTGAGATTAGATCACACTCACTTAGACAATCTCCTTTTTTGCCATATAATTTTGGGGCTGACACCAGTGGGCGAAGGTGATGGGGGGCACGTTAACATGCTACTTACCATGCCTCTTCTCCTGGGTTCAACTGTTACCACCACTGTAAAACCTTCCAGGGCTCTGCTCAGAATTAACAGGTCTCTCAGCACTTCCCTGGCTCGTTAGACTTATGAAGATGGACTAATGAGCTCGTTGAGGACAGAAATGGTGTCTTACTCATCCTTGTGTCTTCTGTTGCACCAATGTCTTTTGCTTAGTAGGTACTCAATAAACATTTGTTGAAAGATGAAGGAAGGAAGGAAGGAAGGAAGGAAGGAAGGAAGGAAGGAAAGAAAGGAGGGAGGGAGAGATGGATGGATGGAGAGGGGACGGAGAGGGGAAGGGATCCAAAAACTCAATGGCAAGCACTTGAACAATCACCTGGTTTGAAGGATCACGTCTTTATAAAGATATCGAGTATAGTAGAATCACTTAACTTTTTTTAAGTTTCTTTTTCCTCATCTTCTTCGTCCTCTCCTTCCTTCTCCTTACTCTTTTTCAAATTATATTTGGAAAAATTTCAGATTCAGCACTTGTCTATTACCCCCAGAGGGCAAGAGCTAATGTTTTATACCATTGTTTCCTAACTAAATGTGTGTTCTGTTCATCAAAAGAACCAACCCAGGAGTTCTATTCTTAATAGGTCATCCCCTCTCTCACAGGGCAGGTGCCAAAAGGACAGAACAGAAAGGAAAAGGCGAATTCTGGAAGGCGTGGGAGTGTTTCCAGTTTTAGACAGATATGAACGGGGCAGGGTCTTTGTCTTTAGCACTAAGGTTTTGAAGGGGATGAGAAAAGCCCAATCCTTTTCTATTTAGAAAACCATACATTTTAATAAGTTATCAGATTTCCTGCCTTTATTCCCCTAGCTGAGGAGGAGGGCAATGATTCCATGACTAGTTCTTCCCTTTATTTAGTAGTAAGACATGGTTAGCCAGGCTTGGTGGCACACACCTGTAATCCCAGGACTTGAGAGGCTGAGACAGGAGGATGGTAGGTTCGAGACCAGCCTCAGCAACATAGTGAGACTGTTGGCAACCTAGAGAGACCCTGTTCCCAAACAAAAAATGAAAAAGGGCTGGAGGTGTAGCTCAGAGGTCAAATGCCCCTGGGTTCACTCCCCTGTACCACAAACAATAACAAAGCAAACAAACAAACAAACAAACAAACATGCATGACTGGCTGTACACCTCATGCGAGACAAGTGGCTACAAACCAAGCGGCTCATCATCCACCACCTCCTCTTGCAGGAGTTCTGAGTTGCCTTCTCTGCTTCATCTCTCCTGTTGCTCATCTCTTCCTACCCCAGAGCCAGGTACCAAAACAGAGACAGGTGGCACAATTAAGGAAGTGCATATTTTTGGTGCATTAACATTTTTAAGAAGAGTAGTAATATGATTGGAAACTGAGACAGGAGGATTGCAGGTTTGTAGCCAGCCACAGCAACTTAGGGAGGCCCTGCACAACTTAGTGAGATCCTGTTTCAAAATAAAAAATAAAATAGGGCTGGGGGTGTAGCTCAGAGGTAGAATGCTCCTGGGTTCAGTCCCCAGTAACACACACACACACACACACACACACACACACACACACACACACACAGTAATATAGCAAAACCAACCCCAAGCTAAACAGAAAGATAAAATGAAAAGTAAAAATCTCCCTCCACACATCCCTCACCCAACCCAAGTTCATCTCTCCAAAGGATCCCTGTTGACAGCTTCTTACCTCTCCCTCCAGAAAAGAAAGTGATAAACCTGCGTTTTAAGCTCAATCATACTTCTGTAGCTAGTACACAGTTTAAATGGGTCTTTATTTCTGTAAAGATCATTTTTCTTTCCTCTGAACTATTAAGCCAATTTAGAGAAACTATTTTCAAGCAAATTAAAGTATTGAACTTGTTTGCAGTTCATCCAGAGACGACGATGAAGTGTTACTTTAATTCCCTCAGATAGCAGCTCCCCCTCCTCCTCCCCACCACCCTGCCCTCCTCATTTCCCAGTTCATCATTGTGCCCAGAAGAAATCAGCTAAGTTCACCAAGACTTTTGCAAAGATATATCACTATTCCCCCCAGGAAGACAGAGCCATCTCCTTTACACTTTCCCAGCCTGCCCTGGCTTCCGCCCTTGGAGCAGCAAGAAAGCAGTTACTGAGACATTAACTCAGGGAAGGGCCAGAATGCCCCAGGCCCAGGAATCCTTGCTAGTTACAAAATAAGGTCCTTGTTAGCTATATTCTAATTTACCTGTTAGGATATAATTTGGAGCATTTATTGAAGTTATATATTGTGTGTGGTGTGTGTGTGTGTGTGTGTGTGTGTGTGTTGTTTTTGTTTTGTACTGGGGATTGAACCCTGGGCATTCTACCTCCAAGCTACACCCCAAGCCCTTTTTAGTTTTTATTTTGAAACAGGATCTCACTAAATTTCTAAGAGCCTCGTTAAGTTACTGAGGCTGGTCTTGAACCTGTGATCCTCCTGTCTCAGCCTCCCAAGTAATGGGATTACAGGCATGAGCCACCACTCCCAGCTGTGTGTGTATGTTAGGCTGATAAGTTTTCTGTTTATAAAGAAAATCCCAAGGCTGGGCATGGTGGCGCACGCTTGTAAGCCCAGTACTTGGGAGGCGGAGACCGGAGGATCCTGGTTTGCTGCCAGCCTCAGCTACTTAGTGAGGCCTCCGCAACTTCATGAGACCCGGTTTCAAAATAAAGGATAACAAATAGGGCCGGGGATGTAGCTCAGAGGTAGAACACCCCTAAAAAAAAAAAAAAAAGAAAAAAAAATCCCAGCAGAAGCAAATGAGTCTGATGCTAAGAATAACTGGATTGAGAAAGACCTTAATTCAAAGATAGATACTAAGAGATCTGTTATCTGGGTTCCAGACAACCTTGGGCAAAGTTCTCCATCTACTTCTTACTTCTAGGATCATTTGCATCCCTACTTCCATTATCTATACACCTTTACTCTATTTATAGTCTCAAGTATCCTCTCAACTCTCCAATTTGCTACATCCGCTTTCCAACAGAATATAAAATTCATTTAGGCATAACGTCACTTATAAAACCTAAAGCAGTGTTTCCAAAAATATAAGCAATGCAAAACTTTTGCACTGGATGCATCAGGGAATACTTCTGTTAGGTTTGGAAAACCTTGCATATTATGTTGCTTGCTTCAAGAATTCCAATACAGATTGACACCTGAAAGGCTCGGAGAAGTCTGTACTGAAGGAATCTATGCAGTGTTGATTGTTTCATTTGTTCAACTATTTACTGGTTCCTACTACGTGCCGGGCATTATTCTAAGTACCAGAACATAGCTACGAATAGGATGCATATGACTTTTAATTTTAATCTGAAGAGAAGATAATGCACAAGTAAAACTTACAATTTCAGATAGCATTAAAGATTATCATAGAGTGACGTGGTGGTGGTATCTGCTTTAGAGGGAGTAAACAGGGAAGACCCTCCTTGGGGATGAAACATTTGATCTGAGACTCGAATGACAGGAAGACGCCTGCTATGTGAAGATCTGGGGAGGGCATCCAGGTAGAGAGACTAGCAAACGCCGGCGTGCTGAGGTTGGACTGAGCTTTTGCATGTTTGGTGAGATCTGAAATGTAGGAAGGGGCCAGGTCATCCAAGAGCTTGTCAGTTATAGCAAGGCTTTACTTTATCCAGCATCCGCCAGTCTTAGCTGATCATAGAACCTTTTTTCCAGTATGAAGACCTCTATTGAGCTGGGAGTGACGGCGCACACCTGTAATCCCAGTACTTTGGAGGGTGAGACAGGAGGATTGCAGGTTTGAGGTCAGCCTCAGCAATTTAGCGAGACCCTGTTTCCAAATAAAAATTAAAGTAGGGCTAGGGTGTGGCTTGGAGATTCTGAGTTCAATACAGGAAAAAAAAAAAAGAGGAAGGAAGGAAGGAAGGAAGGGAAGGAAGGAAGGAAGCTAGGGAGTGAAGGAGGGAGGAAGGAAGCTAGGGAGGGAAGGAGGGAAGGAGGGAGGGAGGGAGGAAGGAAGGAAGGAAGGAAGGAAGGAAGGGAGGGAGGGAAAACATCTATTGGCATCCCATAGAATTAGTATGCTAACACAGTTTACAAAACCCAGGATCCGAAGTGATACCCTCTCAGAATGTTTACATCCTCTTGGAGGAATTTGTATTCTAACGGGATAAACATAATAAAATTCTAATGTAGAATTATAGATGATAGGTAGCAGATGGGAGAGTGTTATCTTTCCTTTTCTCTTTTGATTTTTATTTTGAACCATAAGACATGCCCTGGTGGTGAAAATTTATATTTAAACTTTATAAAGATTATTCATGTAGATTATTGTTTTTGTAAGTGTTAAGTATTTTATTTCTCATCTGCTTCTTGACTGTTGGCTTTTTTATTACATCTTTAAGAGCCAGGGGTGGTGGCGCATGCTTGTAGTCCCAGTACTTGGGAGGCTGAGACAGGAGGATCACAGGTTCGCGGCCAGCCTCAGCTACTTAGTGAGGCCCTCCACAACTCAGTGAGACCCTGTTTCAAAATAAAGACTAAAAAACAGGATTGGGGGGTGTGGCTCAGAGGTAGAATGCCCCTGGGCTCAGTCCCCAGCACTGCAAAAAAATAAAAAAGCTATATTACATCTTTAAAAGTTTCTAAATCAGTAGGATTGAATGACAGAAAGGAAGGAAGGACAAACAAATTAAGATTATTTTCTGTGTGGATAAGAAAAGAGCCCAGGGGTCTGAGCTAACACTCCTTCAGTGGTAGTAAAGATAAAGGCCAGTTAGTTATTCCTTATCTGCACTGTAGAATGTAAGTGAATGGGCATGAGCCTGGTAAAAGAAATAGAAATGGGTAATCAGGAAGACCCTCAAGACTAGCAGAAGAAGGTAGAACTGCGACGGATTATTGAGAAATGGTCTAGAATGTTCTGGAGCCTTTTAGGACATGAGCAAGCTCTTTATCTGCCTACAGAGATTTTAGGTTAACTTCTTGGAATCTCATTTTGATTCAAGGCAGTGAAAATAAAAGTAGGAAGGTAAGAAACTTGGGGAAAGGACCACGTCAGAGCCTAGGAAAGTTAATAAGAAATGTTTCCCCATGCGAACTCAGTTTCTAAAGCAAATCAATAATAATTAAAAATTTTAAAAGTAATAATAACTGACATTTATTGAATGTTTCCTACATTTAAGATGACCTGCTAAGTGCTTCCTGTGCATTATTTACTTTAATCTTCATGATACCTCTGTGAGGTAGAAAAAAATCTCTATTGTGTATATATAATATACATATATATTTTACATATATACATATATATATATACATATATATACATATATAATATACATATATATTTTACATATATACTTATATATGTATGTTATATATAATATGTATATATTATATATACATATATATTTACATATATACATATATATTTTACATATATATGTATATTATATATATACTGTGGATTTGAGTGGTTAAATAACTAGCTCAGGGTCGTGCAATTATTAAATGACAGGCCTGAAATTCGAACTTACATCAGTTTGAGTCTAGAACCATAGATAGCACTTAATCACTATTCTATATTGCTGAAATGTGGAGGCAAAAACATTGATCATTAACTTATTGAATTTGAAAGTAATATGGAAAAAAGGAATCTTCTTATCCTAGGTCTGTATACAGACTTGTGAACTGGAATTTTTTCTTATTTTGAGATGAAAAGAATACAAATAGCTGGGCATGGTGGTGTGCATGCCTGTAATCCCCGGACTTGAGAAGCTGAGACAGGAGGATCACAGGTTGGAGGCTAGCCTCAGCAATTTAGTGAGGCCCCATTTAAAAATAAATAAATAAAACTGAAGGGTTGTATGTTTTCTCTCATAGGTGGAAGTTAGAAAGAGACAGAAGAGACTTGAGATAGATGGGGAGCGGTTCTGGTAAAATAGTGGAAGAGGATTAAGGGAGGGAAGTGGGGGGGCAGACTTGATGAAGGAAACAGTTCAAGTAATGCTATGTATATATATGAACTGATCAACACCAATCTCAATAACATGTACAGGGAGGAGGAGGGAGATGGGTGGTATCTGGAGGGAAACCCCCCAGTACTGTGTGCATGTATGTGTCTATCACTGAATTTCATTATGATGTACAATTACAATGCACCAATAAAAGTATATATTATTTAAAAAGGGCTGGGGTGTAGCTCAGAGGCAGAATGCTCCTGGATTCAATCCCCAGTACCAAAAATCAAACAAACAGCAGAACAGTAATAATAAGGCCTGTGAGTGGGCAAGCTCTTCAGCCTTGGGTAACAGGACAGATTTCTAAAATAGAGCCCGAGCCAGGGGGATCTGGAGGAAGCATGAATTTGGCATGGGCGGGAACACCAGAGGATGGCAGATAGAGAGGACAACACTGACAATTACCTGGAATGACCAGATGGAAAATGAAAAGACCTTTAAACACAAATTTCAAATAAGAAATTGGGTGGACTAGATACTCCAATCAGCCTTCGTGAGAAGTGGGAAAGGGATTCTACCTACTGAGATCCCAGCTCATATCCACCATCAGCTGTCTGTCTGTCTGTGTAGCTTGTTCATCAGTACATCTTTTATTTGGCAAGTTAGTTTTATTGGTTGTTGAGGCACACAGATGATACTGTGATTACACACACACATACTAATATTGCAATATCCAAATACCCAAGCAGGGCGTGGTGGCGCATGCTTGTAATCCCAGTATTTGGGAGGTTGAGACAGGAGGATCGCAGGTTTGCAGCTTGCCTCAGCAAGTAGTGAGACTCTCATCAACCTAGCAAGACCTTGTTTCCAAATAAAAATAAAAAATAGGGCTGGGGGTGTAGCTCAGAGGTAGAATGCCCCTGGGTTCAATCCCCAGCACCACACATACACACAAAAATACCTAGATTAAGAAAGGGAGCACTATCCTCTCACAGTTCACCATTACCCAAAACTTTGTGTTAATCATTTATACTTTTTCACTTATGTATGTGTCTCTAAATATTAGACTATCTAATTTTTCAGGTTTCAAACATTAAAGAACTGAAACCATTCTGTATAAACTCTCTAACCCTGGCCTCTTCCTCAAGTTCATGTTTTTGAGATTTACCATGTGGATGTACAATGTAGTTTTATCATTTTCCACTAACATATAGTATCCTATTTTTTAAAAATTTATCTAGCCACAGTTTATCTGATTATCATTCTATTGGTGGATATCCATTTTTCCCAGCGGGTTTTTGAGGTTATTACAAAGAGTTTTTTTGCATACTTTTATTGGTACATTGTAGTCTCACGTCATAATGTAGTTCAGAGTGATAGGGACATACATGAACACATTTCTCTGGAGTAAATATCTAGGAGTAGAATTGGTGGGTTATAAGGTTTTAGGGAGCACATTAAAATTCACTAGGTAGTGACAATCTGTTCTCTATGGGGGATCCAACGTATCCTACCTTTAGCAGTGGGCAAGAGTTCCAATTGAGCCGGGCGTGGTGGCGCACGCTTGTAATCCCAGTACTTTGGGAGGCGGAGACCGGAGGATCTGGGTTCGCGGCCAGCCTCAGCTCTCTAGCTGTCTCTCTCTCTCTCTCTCTCTCCTCTTAGTGAGGCCCTCTGCAACTTCGTGAGACCCGGTTTCAAAAAATAAAGTATAAAAAATAGGGCCGGGGGCGTAGCGCGGAGGTAGAACACCCCTGCGTTCAATCCCCAGTACCGCAAAAAAAAAAAAAGAATTCCAATTGCCCCACATCTTTGCTAAAACTTGATGAGTTGATTGACTTTTTAATCTGGGAGGTGTGATATCATATTTTATTGTGGTTTTAATTTGCATTTGTCTGATTACTAATCAGCTTGAACTCCCCCCCCCATGTGTTTATGGACCATTAGTGTATCTTCTACTGTGAAATGCCTGTTCAAATCTCCTGTTTATCTTTTTAATGTGATACTTTATATTTTTCTTAGTGACTCAGCTGTTTTTTGTTTTTGTTTTTGGTACTGGGGATTGAACCCAGGGGTATTTTGTCCAGGATTTCTCTATTTATATAAATAAGTCAGATTAACTCATTGAAACTGTTCTCTGGTTTTTTTTTTTTTTTGTATTAAGGTTATACTAGTCTTATAAAATAAGTTGAGGAATGTCCTTTCTTTATCTCTTGCCTGCAAACACTGGCATAAGATTAAAATGATGGAGTCCTTGAATGTTTGCTAAGACTCACTACGGCATTGCCTGTTGTGATACCACCCTCTCGGTACCCCTGTTGCTGCAGCCATTGCATGGACAACCAGCCTTGCACAGGTGTAAACTAGCAGCATCTTGCCTCAGCTCTGCCATCTATCTCTGGCTTCTCTTCTGGCTATGAGGAAGATCCTGGAGAATCCTCTAGCACTTGTGGGTTTGCAAATCTTAAAGTTAACACACCATGGGGCAACTCTTGACCAAGGAGGGATGGAAATGTGGGCAAATGCTTTCCTCTCTCATCCCTCAGGCATAGAATTCTGAGGAACATTCTACCCCGCATACTGAGCCCTAGTTATGTTGGCTGTTCTTTCCCTGTTTAATTATTTTCTGGTTCCCCACTCCTTACATAAAACACTGCTTTCCAAAATAAATCACCTACCCACAAGTCTTAAACTCAACCTCTGTTTTCTAGGGGAACCCAGGTTATGATTCTTACCTATTATTAAGCTATTTGGTCCACTCTTTTCTTTAGAGGAAATATTAAAGTGCTAATTCTTTTTTCTCTAATACTTATACAACTATTCAGGTTTCTATTTCTTCTTTAGTCAGTTTTGGAAAATTGCTTTTTTTTTTGTGGTACTGGGAATTGAACCCAGGGGCATTCTACCTCCAAGCTACACCCCCAGTCCTACTTTTTATTCTTTACTTTGAAACAGGGTCTCACTAAGTTGCAGAGGGCCTCGCTAAGTAGCTGAGGCTGGCCACAAACCTGCGATCCTCCTGTCTCAGCCTTCCAAGTACTGGGATTACAAGCATGCGCCACCATGCCCAACTTGGAAAATTGCATTTTTTAAGGAATTTATCCACTTTAAAAATATAAATTTATTG
Source organism: Glis glis (assembly GCA_004027185.1). NCBI lineage: Eukaryota > Metazoa > Chordata > Mammalia > Rodentia > Gliridae > Glis > Glis glis. The sequence goes on from PVJS01029654.1 coordinate 22,671, forward strand.
ACAAAAGTCATTTATAATATTTTCTTAACCATTTAATTTCCAAGCCCTTTTAAATTCCTAATGTTACTTATTTGTTCCTTCTTTCTCTTTGTTTTGATTAATATTGCCCTGTTTGTCTATATAATTCATTGTTTCAAAGATCCAACTTGAATTTATTTTTCTCTCTTACATATCTTTTTTTTTTTTTTGCGGTACTGGGGATTGAACCCAGGGGTGTTCTACCTCTGAGCTACACCCCTGACCCTATTTTTTATCCTTTATTTTGAAACTGGTTCTCACGAAGTTGTGGAGGGCCTCACTAAGTAGCTGAGGCTGGCCGTGAACCTGGATCCTCCGGTCTCCGCCTCCCAAGTACTGGGATTACAAGCATGCGCCACTACGCCCGGCTACATATCTTTTTAAATTTAATTTTTATTGTGACTACTTTTTCTTTTCTTATATTTTTAGCTCATCTTGCTTTTTTACTAACTTCTTTTTTTTTCGGTACTAGGGATTGAACCCAAGGGCGTTTTACCTCCGAGCTACACCCCCGGCCCTATTTTTTATACTTTATTTTGAAACCAGGTCTCACAAAGTTGCAGAGGGCCTCACTAAGTAGCTGAGGCTGGCCGCGAACCCAGATCCTCCGGTCTCTGCCTCCCAAGTACTGGGATTACAAGTGTGCCCACCATGCCCGGCTCCTAACTTCTTAAATAGGATACTTAGCAAATTAATTTTAAACTTTCAAAATATTTTAATGTGACAGGCACAGTGGTGCATGCCTGTAATCCCAGCTACTCAGAAGGTTGAAGCAGGAGGATCAAAAATTCAAGGTCAGCAATTCTCACTAGGCAACTCAGTGAGACCCTGTCTCAAAATTTTAAAAATAAAATAAAATAAATGGCACTGGGGACGTGGGGCAGGTAACCCCTCAGCCCCATCCCCAGAGAGCCCCTCCCCCAGCACTGGGGACGTGGGGGGGGTGAGCCCTCGGCCCCACCCCCGGAGACCCCCTGGCACTGGGGACAAGGGGCAGGCGAGACCTTGGCCCCACCCCCAGAGAACCCCTAACCCTGGCACTGGGGATGCAGGGCGGGAGAGTCCCTGGCTCCGCCCTGGAGTACCCCAGTGCTGAGGTCAGGGGATGATGAGCCATGACCCTGCACAGGAGGGCTCCAGACAGAGAGAGAAAACCTCAGATGAGTGAAGAAGGCGAACTAACTGGGGGAGACGGGAGGGAAGGAGAGGGAAACAAACTGGAGCACAGGATGGACTTACACAAAGATATCTAAGTCAACTACTATGCTGAAAACGGGAAGCAGGGAGGGGGGAGGCGGGGTGTTGGGAACTGGGGAGGGCCAATTGACCTATGAGTGCATGTATACATTGTCAACCACCCTGAAATCCTTCAAGATGGATGATTGCAATTCACTAATAAAATTAGAAAAGCCGGGCGTGGTGGCGCACGCTTGTAATCCCAGTACTTTGGGAGGCGGAGACTGGAAGATCCGGGTTCGTGGCCAGCCTCAGCTCTCTCTCTCTCTCTCTCTCTCTCCCTGTCTCTCTCTACCTAGTGAGGCCCTCCGCAACTTCGTGAGACCCGGTTTCAAAATAAAGTATAAAAAATAGGGCTGGGGGTGTACACGGAGGTAGAACGCCCCTGAGTTCAATCCCCGGTACTGCAAAAAAAAAAATTAGAAAAATCCCTCAACACTTTGGTTTTTTTGTAGTGCTGGGTATTGAACCCAGAAGCATTATACCTCCAAGCTACACCCTCAGCTCTATTTTATTTTATTTTTTATTTGGAAACAGGGTCTCACTAAGTTGCTGAGAGCCTCACTAAGTTGCTGAGGCTGGCCTCGAACCTATAATCCTCCTGTCTCAGTCTCCCAAGTACTAGGATTACAGATGTGCCACCATGCTTATTTTTTTTTTTTCGGTACCAGGGATTGAACGCAGGGGCGTTCTACCTCCGCGCTATGCCCC
>PVJS01029655.1:0-24627 GCA_004027185.1 Glis glis
TGTATATATGAGATTATACCAACATCATTCTCAGTGCTACATGTGGGGGGGAGGCGGGGGGAAGGCGGGGGGAGGGACACCAAGAGCTATGTGCATGTATGTTAACACCAAACTGATACTCATTGTGATGTGAGACTACAATGCACCAATAAAAACATTTAAAAAACACAGAATAAAGCTAAAAAAAACAAAAAAAAATAAATGATATGTGAATGCCAGAAAATAAATCTAAGAAATGTTCAGGAAGAAATATTAATCACCACCAGTGAAATCAATAAAACATAAGCTAAGTAATTTTATGTTAAATAATAATGACCTGTAACTAATATCTCAAATGATCTCAACATGGGAGAGTTTGGGAAGCAGAGGTGGAACGAGGTAAAATGTCCTGGGGTGCCTGCCTTGTTCAGCAAAGATTTATTTACTGATTTACTTTAGATTCTGATAGAAAAATGGTTAGGTGTGTGCCTTAAAAAGAAAAGGTTAACCTCTAGAGACTGGAAGCATAGGATGCATAATTTCCTAAGCATAGGAAAAGAAAATTGAACACAAATAGTTTTTATCAAAACAAACAAGGGCAGAAAATTGGGAAGATGAGAGAAATATATAATTAGGATATTTTAGATGATAAAGCATAGAGTCAAGATGAAAATATCTTTACATTTCAGGCAATCTTAAGATATATAAAATCTGACACAATGCAAAAATCAATCTATAATCATAGTAGGAGAGTATAACATGTATGTCTCAGTTCATGAAAAATTAGGTACACAAGTGTAAGGAGGGATAGAGAGAGTTTGAATAAAACAATTCAGGTTTGATCTAATGGACATGCAGAAAAGGAAGATAGCATAGCCTGCTTACCAAGTCATGCTGACCAGAATTTTAACAGGCATCCTAGAATTTATATAATTCTTATACAAATTTATTTCTGACATTGAGGGACTATTCCAAAACAATGATCTATATCATGATTAGCTAAATATTATAATACAACTCCGCAGTCTTGGCAATAGTACCTCTTGAAGATTAATAAATACATAGGAGAGAAGAAAGGTTTGGGTTTGAAGGAAGGACATAAAACAGTGGCAGATGGTAAAGCCATTCCTTGACATGGAAATTGGGAAACAAACGCATTTAGAGTAGGAAATAGAGCACATATCCTGTCTTCATTACTGAGTTTAAAAGGTAGAAAGATACAGTGGTGTGACCTTTTAAAGTCATTGGCTCACTGAAAACTTTGACATTTGTAAGCACAGCATCTGTTACACACCATTCATTCTTCTTTCCATTACTATTTCGTGCACAAATAACTATATTATCTTGCTCAGTAAATTTGATCTAGCCTAAAGTTGGTGAGTTAGTGATAGTGATCCACATTGCAAAATAATTTCTCAGGGAAAAAGTCTGCCTTGACCCAATAAATACTTTTAAGGGGGTAAAACAGAAAAAAATAAAAAATAGAACTAGACATGTTGAAATTGCTATTCTTTCTTATTTGGTCACAATAATTTATCTTCCAAAATTATCCTTTCCACACAAGGATGTTTGAGGTCCTACCCAAACATCTCCCAAGGATAAAGCAGAGATGGTGGTCACTCTAGAAGATTTCACACACTCACCACTACACTCATTGTACTTACATTTTCTTTTCACTGTGCATTGAAAAAAAATATTTGTACCATCTAGAAATAATTAATTTTAAAATGTTATTTCAATTGTTTTAATAGGGCCATTATTCATAGCATAATAATTTTTCTCCCAAAACTACAGGGCATTGAAAATTAATAATACAGAATGTAATTGAAACAGAGGAAAGCCTTTGGAGAGACTTCCAGAAAGATGATGGAAAGATGTCAGTGACCCTCTCCCCAGGAGGGGAAAAAAATGAAACTCGTTAAAACCAGTAAAAATAGAGCATGTACAGATTTGAACACTCTGATTGATAACTGTCCTAAGAGCAGACAGGAAATGAAGAAACTTTTAATTAGGAAATTCTTGTAAAAACAGTGAAAGTCTGAGGCATTTAAGCCATACCCTGCTCCCATCATCCCCAGCTGAATGTGATAGAAAATCTATTGCACAGGCTCTAATTCAGGTGGATATGGCCAAATAGAGGGGGTCCCTCTCCCTTCGGTTCTTAGTACCCCCCCAACTCCTCCAAACACCTAGTCTAGAGCTGTCATTTCATCTTGCCAGCACCTCTTATCACCATTCCTATCTCCATGTTATAAAAGCACTATCTTGGGCAGGAGCTGCTAAAAAAGGGAGGATTCCCTTCCCCCACTCAGCTACCAGTTTGGGGCCAAGGGCTCTACCCCAGGCATGACAGGCTGAAAACACTGGTACCCTTCTTCACTTTTCTCTACCTCACAAAGACAAGAAAAGGAGATCAGAGGCTCCCACCAATGCCCACTCATTGAGCAGAGATGTCACTGCAGCTTAGTGGCACAGAGGTTCTGCCCAAGGAAAAAGGCAGACTGTAAGGATGGAGAGTCCTGAAGCTCTAGGTGAGGGAAATGATTTTACTTGGAACAGAGCCTAGTAAAATTCATCCCTACGGGCATTGCCAAAAGTAATGGATATTTTTGTATGAACAATTAGAGGGTATATTAGCTCCATGTTCCTAATTAACATGGAGCTAATATTAATAAATAATGGATATTTTTGTATGAACAATTAGAGGGTATATTAGCTCCATGTTTCTAATTAACATGGAGCTAATTCTAATAAATGAAATAGCAAACCAGCCAAATTTAACAGAGAGAACCAGTGAAGAAGCAGCTAGGAGGTAACACTCATCCCTGAAGATCCAGAAATCTGTCCATATGTGCTAGGCTGCACCCACCCACTCAGGAGCAAAGTGGGAAGTGAGGAAGACTGCAACAAAATTCCAAGCAACACACAGATCTCTAACATAATTCAGAATCCTTACTAGCTCAAGGCTCTTATGCACAGCTCTGGCCAAACACTGACTGAATAATAAGTTACATTGACCCAGAAAACTGTGCATGCCCAAGGCTGTTCCCTCTCAGGAGCAACCAGAGAACCTCTGAGCTACAGGGCCATGGCTGAATACAAAGCAAAACTGTGCTGTGATAGTAGTCACACATCTCCAATGCTAATGGGTGTCCAGTGCTAAAGAGGGCTTAAGCACAACCTTTGACCAATTCATGAGGACCCAGAAACATACCCCAGGAAGCCAAGCTAAAAGAAAAACAAAGTAGAAGATCTGAATAGTACCATTAAAGGCTGCATATTGCAAGGAAAATAGATACCTAGAATTACTCCAAGGAAGTCACTAAACAAATAAATAGCCAAAGAAACAACCACAAGAATAATTTTTAAAAAGGGAAGAAGAGAAACAATATCTGCAATTGCTATATCTAAAATGTCCAATTTTCAAGAAAAAAATATGATACATGCAAAGAAACAGAAAAAGTGCGACATTTCAAGTAGAAAGGGAGGCAATAGGAACTGTCTTTGAGGAGCTAAAATGTTATGCTTAGCAGGCAAAGACTTCAAAAGTAGCTATTATAAATATTTGCAAAGAGCAAAAATAAACCATATTTAAAGGGTTTTTAAATGTATAGCAATGACTTGCCAAATAGAGGATATCAATAAAAAGACAAATTATTTTAATGGAAATTCTGGGGTTGAAAATCACAATAACTGAAATGGAAAGCTTGCTAAAGGAGCAAAAATATAGATTTGGGTGGACAGACAAAATAATCTATAAATTTGAATATTGGACAATAGAGATCATGCACCTGGAAAGATTATATACAAAAAGAAAAAGAATGAGGAAAATGAACAGAGCCTCAGAGAAATGTGAAAAATCATTAACTTTAACAACAAATTCATAATGGGAGTCAAAGAAAGAGAAAAAAAAGAGAGAAATAATGAAAGTACCAGAAAGAGAAAAGAGAAAGAGGCTGAAAAGAATTCAAAGATATAATGGCTAAAAACTTCCCAAATGTAATGAAAAACACTAATCTACACAACCAAGAAGGTCAACAAACTCAAAGTAAAATACGCAAAATAGATCTACCCTTCAGACACACCATAGCAAAATGTTGAAAGACAGTCTTAAAAGTCACAAGAGAAAAATGACTCATTAGATATAAGGGGACCTACCTTTGCAAAGTTCATGTTAAATAAACAATAAAATGAATAACATCTTAAACTGGTACTTATCACTCTAAAATTATAATTTGGATAATTTTAGTACTTAGAATTATTATTAAAGGCATTTTAAATTAGATAGGCTTATACCTGAGGGAGACCAGGTCTCTAGTGTGAATCAAGGAGAAAACAGACAAATTGCTAAGTAGGTCCTATAGTATGCTAAAAGAACAACAGAATATCATCATCATCAACATCATAAACAGTCCCCTGAGGCTTACAACATACAAGACACTCTTCTAAGCACACTTGATATACTATTTAATTGAATCACTACAACAACCAGATAAAGTTCTTCACATGTTAAGACAGGGAACAAGAGATTAACTAAATTGTTTAAAGTCACAATTAAAGTATTAAAACCAGGCTCAAACCCCTGTGTCCATGTTCTTAACCACTATGCTACATATCTGTCTATTTCTGTTTTCCTCATTTAAGTTCACATTTCTAAAACAAAGGTAAAACTTCAAGGAAAAATATACTAGATCCAACGATGTGGTACTTTGCATTATCTAATCATCAGCCTTAAAATAATTGTCTAATCATTAAAGTCTCTATTTTACACATGCTCTTAGCACCTGTAAGGGCAATCTATCTGACTTGCTTCCCTTCTAAATCTATAAAATATATTTACCAACAAATAAATGTCAGACTCTTAATATTGCTAAAATGCACGTGGTAATACTATAAAACTATCTGTATACAGATAACACATTATACTCAGCATACAGTCCTCATTTTAAAATATAAAAAATTATTCTACAACCTCCTGATCTGCTCATTGTAATCTGCCAGATGCACCCAGCCTTTTAATGGTATGTCTGACCTTAAAAAAGAAAAAAAAAGCCCTAAGAAAGTACATTTGTGGCATTCCGTGGCATTTGCTCATCAACATCTTTTGTGCTTTAAGTGAGCACCAGATGAGAGACAGGACTTTCTGATTGTTTCGTAGATAACTGCATATAAAATGAGGTCTATCACTGTGATTTGACCGTATGCAGAAGATAGCTACAATAAATAGATTTAACAGAAATTTTGTTTTAAAAAATACATATGTGCAGCCATTCTGTTTGCCTACGAATTATATACAACATGGTAAAGCCAACGTCATGTTATTCTAGCAAAGCTTTCCCATTATCACACTTTTTCAGATTTAGCTTTCTAACCCTTCATTTTAGAAAGTTTTTTCTTCCCAATGTCTAGTCCAGGATGTGTGGAATCCATGCCATAGAATGTATTCTATAATGAAATTACACCATGCCACTGATTTGCAGTCTCTAGAGCCTAGCCTCAGGTCTTTCTAATAAATATTCCCTCTCTAGAATATTCCATTCTGCCCTTAAGTGAAAGCTTTCATTTACTTTGTGCAGTTGGAAGCCTCTATGTCACACTGATCCCCGCCTCTCATCATTAGCATCCCTGTGCAGTCCTCTCCCTTTGAATGCCTGCTGGACTATTGACTAACTTCTAATAAGTAGAATATGGCAGAAGTAATGGGATGTCACTTCAAAGATTACATGGTGGCTTCTGTCCTGGGTGTTCACTCTCTCACTCTCTCATGCATCCTGAAGGAAGCCGGCTACATGAGGAGGGCTTCCCTGTGGAAATCCAATTGACTAGGGGAGACTTCAGACAACAGCCTCTGAGGAACTAGGGCCCTCAACCCAAAGCCCTTTGAGGAGCTGAATCCTGCCAATGGTCTCATGAGCGAGCTTGGAAGTGAGCCCATAGCCGGGCCTACAGTGAGACTGAGATCCTATAAAAGACCTTGATAATAAACCATGCCCACATTTCTGACCTACAGGATTATAAAATAATAAATGTCTCTTGTTTTAATATACTAGATTTGGAATTAATTTATAATGCAGCAAAAGATTTCTATGTTTTGTATACCACCCTCAGTGTTGTACTGGATGAGTTTCTACACCCAAGGAATTAGGACTCAGAATTATTTCTATTCCTATTTCATCAACACCAAGGGGAAAAAAGAACCATGATATCTAATTTAGATTTGGGGGGTCCTGCCACTTAATAATAATAATTTTAGACAATTTACTATTATGGTTTTAGATATAAAACATCCCCTGAAAGAGCTCATGTATTGATGTCCAGCATTGATGTGATGAGGACTGTGATCTCATCAGTGGGTAAATCCATTGTAATGGATGTACTGGGTGGTAATCTAGGCAGGTGGAGTATGGTTGGAGGAGGTAGGTAACTGGGGGTGTGGCCTTGGGGATTATGCCAATGTCCTTGAATCTTCTTGCTTGCTCTATCTTGCTTCCAGACACCTCTCTCTCTCTCTCTCTCTCTCTCTCTCTCTCTCCCTCTCCCTCTCCCTCTCCCTTTCCCTCTCTCTCTATCCCTCCTGCTACCATAACCTGAGCTCCACAGATATAACCTGCTTGACATGGACTGAACCCCTGAAATCTCCAGAACTGTGAGCAAACAAATCTTCCTTCCTCCAAGTTGCATGGTCAGGATTATTGAGTTACAGCAGTGAGAGTGCTGACTGAAACAGTTACTTAACAATTTAGACTCAATCTAAATGCAAGAATATTACCTTTCTTATCAAATATTTATTCTACATGTTAGAAATATGGACTATAAAGGATCTAGCACAGTATCTGACACTGGAGAAAAATGACAGCATTATTATTATTATTATTATTATTTATTACTGTTATTATTATTAGAAAAATGGATATATATTCCAGTATATATCCTTGAAAACAAAATTCAAGCCATTGCCTAGAAATTCTTTCAGTCTAGTTATTCCTACCAAATTAATGACAAGTTCTGAGCTAGCTGCTAGGCCAGAGTAACTACTTTCAAGAAACTGAGAAACAAATAAGAAAACAGAGTAAACAAATAGTTATGGTACAGTCCGTTCTAAATAAAAGTGTATACAAAGGCAATATAATATATACAAAGGTAAAACAGAGAAGGAATATCTAAAGAGGAAGATGCTGGGGGAGCTGTATAGCAGAGGAAACATGAATGGCATACAGGTACTGAAGAGTAAGAAATGTTCAGGAAAGCCAGGCATGGTGGCTCACACTTGAATTTGGAAGGCTGAGACAGGAGGATCACAGGTTTGCAGCCAGCCTCAGCTACTTAGTGAAACCCTCTACAACTTAGTGAAACCCTGTTTCAAAATAAAGAATAAAAAATAGGGCTGGGGGTGTAGCTCAGAGGTAGAATTTCCCTGCGTTCAATCCCCAGTAAGGAAAAAAAAAAAAGAAATGTTCAGGAAACTTCAAGTTCAGTATTGCTAGAATATGTGTGAGTAGGAGTGGATAGTGAGAAATAGAAGTACACTGAAGATGCATTCTAGAAGATCTTACATTTCAAACTAAGTTTGGACTTCCTTCCACAATTGAGTTAGAATTGCTAAAGGGTTTTAAGCAAGTGAGTTTTGCGTTTTCAAACAAGATCTCTGTTACCAATAAGTAAGGCACATGGAGATGGAAACAGAAGTTGAGTCTGGAAGCTGTCATGGTTGTCTCCAAAAGAGATTATGTGAGTCTGAACTTGGGAATTGGGAATGGAAAAAGTGGGATGGATTCCAGAGATATTCATGAGGTAGTTGATCACCTTGAAAGATGAAGCAGAAAGGGAAATCAAGGCTGACCTTCAGATTTTTTTAAAGAGAAAAGGAAAAAAATGGCTCAAGAAGGAGGAAGACACAAAAGTAAGAGGGACCAGCTAGAGAAGGATGGGTTCTCTTGTCTACCCCCCAAAGAACTTTATCTTTTCTCTAAAATACCACTGAAGCAAATTTCTATAGAGGCATAGATAAGTTAAATTATAAAGCTGAAAAACTTAGTACATTAAAATCAAATCAGATTTTACTTTAGGAAGCTTTTACATATTATTAAATGAGCACAGTTAGATAAAACTAGTTCATTTTCTGCCTCTAAGTTTGCCTGTGCCTATGGGACTCATGCAGACTTAATTTTCTGTCAACAATTATGAAACATTTTAAGGGGGAAAAATCTAATTTTAGAAGATTTTCTTCCTCAAATAGCAGTTGACTACACGATTATTTTTAAGGTGATAATAGAAAGTCAATCACATTTCCTATGGTAACCAGTTTTCAGCCTTACTAAATGACCACATCCCACTGGACATTCACTAACTCTGAAAGGAGGCTTTTCTCTCTTCACTATCTATCTTCCTTCTAAAGGACCTTATACCAAAGTCCTGGCTAGCTAAGTGAAGAACAAGTAGAGCTACCTAAATTACAGTCAAGAAATGAGGCAAGAGGACATTCTTGTTGAAGTATCAAGGCAATTACCAATTCTCAGCTTCAATTGTCCCAGTAAAGATCTAATAAAAAAAAAGGCTTTTAGAAATTCAGAATGTATCTTCTTGTATATTTTGTAACTTGAAGAACAGGATTTCACAATCCAATTAGCTCTTTCTGCAATTCTCTGAGAAAGTTAGGAAGAACAGTGTGATTGAAAATGAGAGCCATCTGCCTTCCACATGGTTTCTGGTCAGAGAACAAGTGGGAATAAGACAGAATACATCCCACATCTTATATAATCAGGAATAGATAAGTTTGATCACACAGGTATGAAGCGCCAAGTTCGTGATCCCACCAAAGACCACCAGGAGCTGATTCCGATGCAAAACACACGAGGGTCCTTTATTCAAGCTCGAGCTTGGGCTCCTACCGTTCACCAACGCAGTGGTCACAGAGAGAAGCCCCTTGCTCTCTGAGAACAAAGCTTTTATCCCCCAAGGAGGCAGCCCACCCCACCTTTACATTGATAGGTTAGTTTAAAACATAAGCTTGTTGGCGTTCCCTGGTTGGTTTAATTTTCGCGCCTTAGGTAGGGGTCATCGTTAGGGAAGCGTTAACCTTATATGGTGACCTTTTAGCTGATTGGTTGGGCCCACACTACCTTTCCCAGGAATGTCCAGGATGGGTGGGGGCCTTCTGACTCTGGTCAGAGTGGCCTTGCCCAGATCAAATTATCTGTAGTTCTAAACCCAGGTGTGCTTGACAACGATTGGCTGTTTCTAGGGGTTGCTAGGGACAAGATCAGATTAGCATACTTAATGGTTTCTACAGGGTATGGGGCAACAGGCTATAGAAACTTAACTTCTAGAAAACAGATACTTAGGCCTATCCTACTTAAAGCTTTAACTAAAGCCTGTCATGGTTTCACTTGGTTCTTCAGGTACATTTTCTTTTTACTTTATTCATTTATTTAGTGGTACTGGGGGTTAAATCCATGGGCGCCCTACCCCTGAGCTACATTCCCAGCCCTATTTTATTTTGTATTTCTTGCTAAGTTGCTGAGGATGGCCTCAAACTTGCAATCCACCTGTCTCAGCCTCCCAACTACTGGGATTACAGTCATGTACTACTGCATCCAGCTGGGCATATGTTAAGGTAAATAATATTTTAATAATATTCTGGACACGGAATTGGAAATTCATCCAATAAGATGGGAAAAACATTATGAGCAAACAGAAATACTTTGAAGTCCTCTCCCATCTCCGTTCACCATTTGGAAAATGACATTTTAGGGCAGAAAGGCCTAAACTCCCAGAATATCCCTTACTGGTGCTTTTCTGATCTAGCATAGTGAATGGTCACATTGCTTTTTTTATTCTAGCTTAAGTGTTTGATGACATCCTTCCTTCCTTTCATGTCCCTTTTCAGTTAAGTATTTTATGGCCTAGAAAAATCTAGATTCACTTCAGGGTTGTTAATGTCCTCAGCATCTTGTTTCAGTGCCTGGCAGCCAGGAATCCTTCCTAACAATCCCTCCATTTCCTCTGAGGAAGTACCTTCTCTGTCGTAGGGTACAGCCCTAGAATTGTAATCAAGGTGGCCTACCCCCAACCCTTGATGAAAGTCAAAGCCCTTATAAAGTCCCTCTGAGAGACCAGGTTCTTTTTCTACCTACCCTCCTATGGCCTGGGATGGAAGCTATCAAACTCCCTACCACTCCTAGGACTTAAAATGACCATACTTCTACTTCCATGATAGGACCCTGTTTCTGAGCCTGGTTCTCTACACTTGCCAGCAGTTCCAGGGGCTACCTGGATCCTTCCCCACCTCCAAAAGAATCGCTTTTGCTTCAGTTATCTAAAGTTGGTTTCTTCTCCTTGCAATTTTAAAAGACACATTTATAACATTGGAAATGCTGTTTATATTTTTTTCAACTTTTAAAATTAACCTAACACCAATCCCAAAACACAATTTGGGTTATAGGAAAGACCTCTAATGGTAATATTTTGGAATGTATACAAGATAATATTATGGGACATTATCATCATACGTTCAAAAATCTCTGTAAAATGTGGCTTGGATAAGAACAAAGGAGCCAGGCGTGATGGCTCACACCTGCAGTCCCAGTACTTGGGAGGCCGAGATAGGATTGCAGGTTCAAAGCCAGCCTCAGTAACTTAGCGAGACCCTCAGCAACTTAGCGAGACCCTGTTTCTAAATAAAAAATAAAAATGGCTAGGGTATAGCTCAGAGGTAGAGCTCCCATGAGTTCATTCCCCAGTACAAAAAAAGAAAAAGAAAGGAAGGTAAAAGAAAAAGAAAAGGATGTTACCAACAGCAAAGGACACACACAAGCACATTGAAGAAGATCAGGAAATATAATGATGTTGAGAGTTCCCAATTAGATGAACCTGTTGCTTCTTTTCTTCCCAATGTTAAATTGAATTTCACTGGGTCTCTTGACAGCAGACAAACTTAAATTATCCCTTAGCTTCCTAAGTGGAGTTCTTATATTTAATTTTCCCTTAGCCTTTTCTTGTCTTCCCCCAGCATCTCAGGTGATGGCTTCATAGGCAAAGTAGAGCATCCCTGAAAGGCTCAGGTGACCTTTATCTAGTAGCAAATGCTCACACCCTATTCCAAGCACCTCACATTGCTTATGGACTTTTACCTACTAAGAATTCACTCTGAGCAGGTGTACTGCATTTCATTGCACAGTCGTTTCATCATTGTGTGGGTGCATGTCCTCGGATGTCCCACGTTGAAGCCAGGTTCCTCCACCAGCAGTCTCACGCCAGGAGTAAGGTGGCCACTGGGGGGAAGGAAAGTAAAATCGCTTATTCAGCCTTAATAGGAATTGAGATGCTAGCTTAAAATCTGAAAGAACAATAAATAGGAGCGCAAAAGATTAAACCAAGAAAATCAACCATTTGAAGAACTAAAGTTAATGTAACATATAAATAATGAGAAGGGATATAAAGTAGAGATGAAGTAAGTTGCTTTTTTATAGTTAGAAGTCAAAAAAATTCTATCCGTTTTCTATTTACACATTACTATAGACAAATTACATCAAGCTTCACAGCTTCAAACTACATAAATTTATTATCTGACATTTTCTGTGGATCGGGTTAGCTGAATCCTCTACATGCAATCTCAACATGCTGAAATCAAACTGCTATCTCATTTAAGACTCAGGGTCTTTTGCCATGCCTCTCCAGTCGTCGGTAGAATTCATTACCTTGCAGTTACATGACTGAAGTCCCTGTCCTCTTGCTAACTGTGAGCTGGAGGTCATTCTCTACTCCTAGAGGCCGTCCCAGGCCCTTAGCCATGCGGTGCTCTTCTTTCAAAACACAGCAGCTTAATTCTACAAGGCTTGTCGAATTTTTCTGGCAAAGCCCAGTCAGCCTCTCTTTTAAGGGCTCAGCTGAGGCGGTCAGGCATGCCAGAGGACCTCCTTTGCATTAACTAAAAATCAACTGATTAGTAACCTAGTCATGGGGTGAGAACCCATCTATTCACAGGTCTGTCCACCCTCAAGAGAAAGGAATGACACAGGCGACTCACGCTGCCACGGGCAGCGTCCTGGGGACCATCTTAGAATTATTCTGCCTACCACCATGGTCAAAACCTAAACCAGATAAATCAAAAAATAAAGGAGCAAGCGTACTATTCAAACTTGTATGTAGAGTGTTTTACAATCAAAAAGATACAGTTAAACATAGGTTGCTTTTGAGGAATGTACCTGGGCAGAGACAGAGACTGATGCTTTTTATCATATATGTTTATGCACTTTGGACTTGGGATTGAACCCAGGAGCATTCTACCTCCAAGCTACACCCCCAGCCTTTTTCTTTCTCTCTCTCTCTCGCTCTCTCTCTCACTCTCACTCTCACTCTCTTTCTCTCTTTCCTCTCGCTAAGTTGCTAAAGGTCTTACTAAGTTGCCAAGTCCAGCCTCTAACCTGCACATTTATGATTTTTGTATATGCATGCTACAACTCAAAGATTTCCTCACATTAGTTTTCACTCCTTTTACATTCTGTAGCATTAATTATCTGTTGGTTGGATGGTTGGTAGTGATACCGATTTTGAACTTCTGGTCACATAGCAGTGATTTTTGAAATTTTGGCCTTCAGACTGGAGAAAATAAATTTCTATTGTTTTAAACCACCAGTTTTGTAATAACTTGTTAAAACATCCACAGAAAAGTAGTACAGTTACTAAATATTGATTCCATCTCCACTTAATGACAGACCTTACCAACACTGAAAATTGAACATTTTCTCAAAAATAATATTTCTAAGCCAGGTGTGGTGACGCACACTTGTAAGCCCAGTACTTGGGAGGCTGAAACCGGAGGATCTGGGTTCACGGCCAGCCTCAGCTACTTAGTGAGGCCCTCCACAACTTAGTGAGACCCTGTTTCAAAATAAAGAATAAAAAATATGGCTGGGGGTGCAGCTCGGAGGTATAATGCCCCTGGGTTCAATCCCCAGTACCGCAAAATAAAATTAAAAATAATTACTGCAAAAAATCAAAAATAAATAAATAAAAATAATATATTTCTTCAAACTTGCCTAATACATGAATTTTTCTAATTTCCAAATTGATACAATAGATTATGGTATATGACAAAATTCATAGCAAATGACAAATATGAGAACATAATGCTATATGGCACATCATGGGAACCTTAAAAAATAAAAGCTTCTTGTAATGTTTTTGCTCTCAATTTAAATCATCTTTTGTCTTCTAAAAGTTGGGCTTCAGTGCTCACTACTTAAAACTTCCAGTAGTATTAAAAACAGAACAAAAGCCTTCCAACTCAGCAACTCAAATAAGGAATACAAAAAAATTATTTAATTCATCAAATAATTAATTAATTAATCAACAATTCATTAATAATTAAGGATTCCTTTTAAATGCAAATATATATGGACATACTGAGATTTCCAAGGGTTCTCAAAGGAAAATTAAGAACTTTACAGTGATCATTAGTCTACTATCATTATATGAAAGTTTGAGCTAATTTTAACACAGTATATTCTCAGTGAATGATAGAAAATTAAATGATTTATCTCAATTCACCCTATTTCAACACACACTTAAGTACTAATTTGCACAGAGCAATGTGCTAGTTGCTTGTGGGAGGTGAGGGAGTGGGCCAGAAACAAAATATTTTTCAGTAATGATTTCTTCTGTATAGTCCCTACAGGGCAATAACATATAGATAGAATGAATATAGGTAACTATGTGGCAAGATTGTTTCTCTAAGTGCCAGAGGAAACTTGTAGATAAAGTGTTAAGAGTTCAGAAAAAAGAAGACATTAGCTGGGCATGGTGGTGCACACTTTTAATCCAAGTACTTGGGAGGCTGAGACTGGAGGATCCAGTTCGCTGCCAGCCTCAGCTACTTAGTGAGGCCCTCCGCAACTTAGTGAAACCCTGTTTCAACATAAAGAATTAAAAAACTAGGACTGGCGGTGTAGCCAGTTCACTGGTTCTTTCATTGATTCAACAAATAGCAGTCACCATGTACAAGCACCATGCTAGGTTTTGGGGGGTACTCCAGAAAAATAGAGACCAAGAGCCTTCCTCTTAGAGCCTATATTCTGTGGAGGGACATAGACAACCCTAAAAAAATAAATATATGGTATGTCACGAAAGTTTTATGGAGAAAAAAAATCAGGGAATAGTTATTAAAGACAAAAAGTACTAAAACTTGCTAAAGCACAGTAAGGCTGAGTTTATTCAGAACCATAGTGATAGTACAGGGACTACTGCAGTGGGATTTTGCAGTAGAGGAGAGAGATTGGGCTCAACTCAGAATACAGATGGCAAGTAGAAATTTATAGCCAAGGAAACGGGTGAGGGAGCAGCAGATGGAAATTTCCTAAGAGAGATCGATGTGTGCATGTATACTTCTACCACCCAGAAACCCATCAAGATGTATGATTATGGCCAGACATGGTGGCGCACACTTGTAATCCCAGTACTTGGGAGGCTGAGACAGGAGGATCACAGGTTCAAAGACAGCCTCGGCAACTTAGTTAGGCCCTCGGCAATTTAGTGAGACCCTGTTTCAAAATAAAGAATAAAATAGGGCTGGGGTATACCTTGGAGGTAGAATGCCCCTGGGTTCAATCCCCAGTACCACAAAAAAAAAAGATGTATGATTACAACGCACCAATAAATAAATTTTAAAAAACAAAGGAAAAAAAGAAATTTACTAAAAGAAAATATAAAGTTAAGGGGGATTCTGGCTAAACTGACCTAACAGATTCTTGCTGAAGGGGAGTCAAGGTGACTGACTGATCAAACATCACCTGAGGAATGGTGGAGGATGAGGAACCTGGTCAGATAAAGAAGGTGAGGGGTTCTTGCTAAAGTGAGGGGAAAAGGTTCTTACTAAACTGACTTAACAGATCTTAATAAAACTGATTTTACAAGGAGGTGCACAGAGGGGCCTTGAAAAGGATTCAGGAGCCTGACCAATGATTGGTCAAGCAAAGACTTTGTCAGGGATTAGGGTGGGGTAAGGATTGCTATTTTACATAGGATGGTCAGGGAAGGTCTCTTTAAGAAACAAATATTGCCTAGAGAGCTGAGCAGGCCCAGGATAGCTGGAACAAGCACTTTTCAGGTAGAAAAAAAACTTTTTTTTTTTTTTTGCACTTCTGGAGATTGAACTCAGGGACATTCTACCTCTGAGCTACACCCCAGTCCTATTTTTTATT
Organism: Glis glis; assembly: GCA_004027185.1. Taxonomy (NCBI): domain Eukaryota; kingdom Metazoa; phylum Chordata; class Mammalia; order Rodentia; family Gliridae; genus Glis; species Glis glis. The sequence goes on from PVJS01029655.1 coordinate 15,177, forward strand.
CTTTATTTTGAAATAGGGTCTCACTAAGCTGTGGAGGGCCTCACTAAGTAACTGAGGCTGTCTTCAAACCTGCGATCCTCCTGTCTCAGCCTCCCAAGTACTGGGATTACAAGCGTGCACCACCACGCCCAGCAGAAAAAAAAATTAAAGGACCAAAAACAAGACAGGCAGCATGGCAGAGTGCCAGGAGAAAGGAGGACATGAGAGCAAACAGGCAGTGGAGACAGGGAGGGGTTTTACAGGGCTTTTCGGGTATTTTCTTTTACTCTGAGGAGCGACTGAGGGTTTTAAGCAGAAGAGTGACTGACAGGATATGACTGTGTTTCCAAAGCTTCACTCTAGCTGCTGGGTGGGGAACAGATCACAGGATGGGCGTAGGAGGGAGCTGGCCAATCGATGGGATGCTTTGCTGTATCCAGATGGGAGGTGACAGTGGTTTGATCAGATCCAGTCAACTCCTCCTGAGGGAGCCGGAGACCAAGGCAAGGACTTGAAGGAGGGCTTTGCACAGAGGACCACGGGAATGTGAACCATGAATATAGTGTCCCTACAAAAAAAGTTAAAGCTATGGAAATTCCATATGAACCACATTATACTGGGTTTCCTTTCTTCAGTGTGGTGTTTCGAGTATAAGTTATCATAGTATAAAAGAAAAAACAGAGCCAGGCATTAGTTGAAATGGGAAAAACAGATTTCTTTGAGGAACTATTGCACTAGGGGAAAAGAGACTTCAGTATAGACGTAGACTCAATTCTAAATATGACATGAATGAGTGGGCATTTATAGCAGAGTGGAGATCAGTGGCCAGAAAATTGCTAAGAGGAAATATCAGAGGTGGGGGATATTCTGGTATAACCAACTTGACAGGATTCTTGCTGAAAGCAGGTCAAGATGATCAGGTATCACCTGGGGAAGGGAAGCAGTGAGGAATCTGACCAGATACAGAGGTGGTCAGGTTTAAGGGTGAGAGAGTACCACTGACCTGACTTGAAAGGATTCTTGCTGAAACTGGGCTATGCAAAAACAAACACAGAACCCCGAAGGTCAAGGCTGATTCACAAAAAGGGCTTGAAGGAGCCTGACTAAAGTATGGTCATGGAAAGAGTCTTTGTCAATGGACACATGAGAAATTCTATTAACCAATGTTTTAAGATACTAAATTTTTTTATGTCCTCCAGTAAACAAAACTGATGTATACTGGAAAATAATTATTTCATAAAAGTCTCTCTGTAATTTTTATAAAAATTTAACACATATATGAATAATTAAACCTTTTCCAGTTTACAATAATCTTTCCAAACCATACTCTTTTACCTCTAATGCCTACTTAAAAGGGGAATTCATATAGTATAATATTTCATATTTTCAAGTGCATAATCTACTTCAATGAATATTTTAGTATGTTCTTGACATTTTACAATCAAAATCAACATATATGAAGTTTCACATTTACACAACTACTATAAACATCCATTTGAGATAAACATCCCATTATTCAAAGTCTTCTTGTTGGCATAAATACTGGAAATTGAAAAAAAAATTAAACCTTACAACATGTGAACTTAAAAATGTTACACTTTGCTATCCTCAATAACTAAACAACTAAATTTTCTTTCACCAGCATATTTAGAAGAATATGGCTCAGTTTTGCAAGGTTTCCATACATGAAGAAAATTAACTAGTAATTTAAAAAGATAAGCTAATATAGAAATAATCAAAATATTATAATAAAACTAGACCAAGATAAATATGTAAACTTCAATGAAGATTTGTGATCATTTTAAGACTCAAATGATTCTTTATTATCAGTTGCTTAAAATGATCCATAGCCATTTTCTACCATTTACTTTGATCTGCAGTGAAAAATGCTACCATTATCTAAAGCCTTCAATTGGCAAATCAATTAATCCATAATGACTGGCACGTGAGAGCAACTGTAAATGTGCATCACGAGGATCATGTACCTTTAAATAGAGATGTTTAAAGAACCTTCAACAGCATTTAATTACTCACCTATTGTGGTGCAAGTTTGTGGCAGTGATATAAAACCCTAAAAATAATGTCCAAGTCAGTGCATTGAGAATGTTATTCTGTGAACACTAACTTCTTGAAACAACTGTTTATATTATTCCTTTTTTTTTTTTTTTGCAGTACTGGGGATTGAACCCAGGGGCTTCTACCGCTGAACTACACCCCCAGCTCTATTTTTTATTCTTTATTTTGAAACAGGGTCTCACTAGGTTGCGGAGGGCCTCACTAAGTAGCTGAGGCTGGCCACGAACCTGCGATCCTCCTGTCTCAGCCTCCCAAGTACTGGGATTACAAGCTGTGCCACCACACCTATTTATATTATTCTAAGCCAGCACTATTGCAATTTCTTGACCTCAGAATCTTTCTTTCCTTTTCTTTCTTTCTTTCTTTCTTTCTTTCTTTCTTTCTTTCTTTCTTTTTGGTGGTATTGGGATCATACCCAGGGGCATTCTACCTCTGAGCTAACCCCTCCAGCCCTTTTTAGTTTTTGTTTTGAAACAGGGTCTTGCTAGGTTGCTGAGAGTCTCTCGATAAGTTGCTGAGGCTGGTCTTGAACCTGCAATCCTCTGTCTTAGCTTCCCAAATACTGGGATTACGGGCCTATGCCATCACACCTAGCCTCCGAATCCTTTATCCTCTTAAAAATGATGGAGGGTCTCAAAGAACTACTGTTTATGTGGGATCTATCAATAGATCATTACTATATTAGAAATTAAAACTGAGAAAATATCTAAATATGTACTTATTTATTTAAAAATCAAAATAAACTCATTACATGTTAACATCAAAACATGATGCTATCACTTCATGTAGCCTCTGAGCATTAAAGTGAAAAACAAAAAAGTATTATTATAAAAATAGTTTTGACCTCACAGACTCCCTGGAGAAGAGAATTTCATTTAGAACCACTGCTCTAAATCTTCGGCTTGTTGACAGGAAAGGGTAGATTTGTCTACTAAGTCAATAAGAAAATGCAGTTTTCAGATGGGAAAACTTATTACTGTTAAATAACATCATAGGGTTTTCACAAACGACACAGACCCAATGGCCCATACAAGAGTTGTAATTCCCAACCTGAATCAGTTCACAGACTGAACCAGCAGCAACACAGCCCGGACAGGAATGATGTACATGAAATGCAAATGGACATCAGCAATTAGTTAAATGTGACAGTGCTTAGTTTTTAAAATCAACTTAATGATTTCTTTATGATTGATGAATTCACTAAAGTTCATTCTATATCAATCTTGTAATTAACTTATAAAGGTGATCTACTGTACTTCTGTTTGTTTTGTGTTATTTGAAATATCGTCTATGTGCTAAAATTCCTAAGAATAGTAAAACAAGACCTTGAGCTGGATCTGTTAAGAACTTTTGTGCAATATACTGTGTGTGTGTGTGTGTGTGTGTGTGTGCGCGCGCGCGCGCGTGCACGCACGCACGCCCGCACACATGCATATATATGTGTGTGGTCAATATATATTAATCGTGCATATATAAAGTACTGGGACTGTAGGCATGGCTCATAATGTTTTATTTATTTATTTATTTACTTATTTTTTGTGGTACTCGGGATTGAACCCAGGAGCATTCTACCTCTGAGCTACACCCCCATTCTTCTTTTATTTTTTATTTTGAAACGGTCTCACTAAGTTGTGGAGGGCCTCCTTAAATTGCTGAGACTGGTCTTGAACTCGCGATCCTCCTGTCTCGGCCTCCCAAGTACGGGGATTACAGGTGTGTGCCACCATGCCCGGCTTCATAACAACATTTTGATCAGTGATGGACTGCATGCATGATGACAGCCACCTAAGATTGCATCGCCTAGTAATATCATAGTACTTCACTTGGATAAGTACATTCCATGCTCATACAATGATGAAATCACCTAATGACTCATTTTTCAACACACACCTCCATCCTTAAGCAATACATGACATAAATATGGGTATATGGATAAATAAGAGTAATTTATTACAGATATTTATTCATGTGGTTAATGGAGACTGAGAAGTCCCAGGATCTGCCACCTGCAAGGTAGAGAACCAGGAAAGCTGCTAGTGTAATTCAGCTGAGTCCAAAGGCCTGAGAATCGAGGTAAGGAAGGGGTAAAGTAAGCCCTGGTCTGACTCCAAAGGCCTGAGAACCAGGAGTGCATGTCAAGGGCAGGAGAAGACACACATCTCAGCTCAAGCAGAGAGAGTAAACGCACCCTTCAACCACCCTTTGGTTCTATTCAGGCCCTCAGTGTGGGCTGATGCCCACAACCCACCCTGGTGAGAAAAGGTCTTCTTTACTCAGTCTGACTTAAATGCTAATCTCTTCTAGAAGACGGGAGGATGACAACTTCAAGACCAGCCTCAGCAATTTAGTGAGACCCTATTTCAAAATAAAAAATAAAAAGGGCTGGGAATATAGCTCATTGGTGGAATGCTCTTAGGTTCAATCCCCAGTACAACCAAAAAAAATTGTTATTAAGCACAGGACTGTAAATGTATACATATTCTATTGGTTCTGTTTCTCTGGAAAACTCTAACACAATATGTTTTGCCTATTTTTCAACAGTAGTAATAATCATGAATTTACCTAAAATATGTTTCAAGTTAACAGTATACTGTCATTATAGGTATGGGCTGTTTAAAATCAAAGTAAAAAAGCAATTAACTATTTACAAAAGAGCTGCTTAAAAGCACTATTTAAAGAATAAATTCCCTGAAGCCTTAGCAACCTAAGATTTTATTCTCAACCTAGTTGCAACCAGTTTATTTGCATTCTCCACTTTTGGGTAATTTCTTTTTAAAGAACAATTATTGGTGCATTGTGGTTAGACATCATAGTGAGATTCAAAGTGATGTGTTCATATTGTGTTCATACTGTGTTCACACAGTACCTCTTGGTTCTTTCTGTCCACACCCCTCTTCTCCCCCCTTCTTCCTCCCTGTAGATGCTAGTACAATTGGTAGTAATACATGTGATATATTCATATACAAACATGATATTCTTTGGTCTGTTTCCTTCCTCAAGCCTCATTTTTCCCTCCCTTCCTCCCTCCCCCAATTCCCTTCTCCTATTCTAGTGGTTGCTCTCATTTTCATAAAGCCCCTTTCCTTTCCTCTTTTCTCTCTACCTTCCCCATATGAGAGAAAACATGTGGCCCTTGATTTTGAGTCTGGCTGATCTCACTTAGAATGATGTTCTCTAGTTCCATCCATTTTCCTGCAAATTACATAATTTTGTTTTTCTTTATGGTTGAGTAAAACTCCATTGTGTGTATATGCCACATTTTCTTTATCCATTCGTCTGTTGATGGACACCTTGGTTGGTTCCGTAACTTGGCTGTTGTTGAATATGGTTATGCATATGTCACTGTTGGATTCTGACTTTGATCCTTTTGGAAAGACACCAAGGAATGGTATAGCTGAGTCATAGGGTGGTTCCATTCCTAGTCTTTTTGAGGAATCTCCATACTGATCCCCATAGTGATTGTACTAATTTACATTCCCATCAAGAGTATATAAGTGTTCCCTTTACCCCATATCCTAGCCAGCATTTATTGTTTGTACTTTTTATGATTGCCATTCTAACTGGAGTTAGATGGAATTTCACTATAGTTTTTTTTTTTTTTTGGCAGTACTGGGGATTGAACCCAGGGGCATTCTACCTCCAAGTTACACCCCCAGACCTATTTTTTATTCTTTATTTTGAAACAGGGTCTCACTAAGTTGCAGAGGGCCTCACTAAGTAGCTGAGGCTGGCCACGAACCCGGATCCTCCTGTCTCAGCCTCCCAAGTACTGGGATTATGAGCGTGAGCCACCACACCCAGCTTATAGTTTTTATTTACATTTCCCTGATTGCTAATGCTGTTGAACAATTTTTTCATATATTTGTTGACCATTTGTATTTCTCAAAGCATCCCTTCTTCATTCAATGTCCTTTCCCTCCTGACCCCTGCCCTCTTTTTACTGTCTTCCATTGGGGCAATTTTGTTGCAAGAAACTAAGTCTGGTTATTCTAAGCCAAAATATAAATTTACTACTAGGAGACTAGGGTAATAGATAGCTCTGGAGAAAAATTTGAAAACATAATACCCAGGAAGGGCAAGAATAAGGGCAGTTTTAGAGATCCCAAACACAGAGATTAGGGACATTGAGAGCATTGCCATTGATCCAACCCAGTTCCCAATGCCTCCTGTCTCTGTATGTCTCAATTCTGAAATTTAAATTCTTGAGAGAAAGAATCTAATTGACCATCCTCTCCTAGATAAGTTAGTTGGAAAGTTAAGGTCACTGTACAGATGTGATCACTGTGTACTACCTGCACGTGTTCCAGGCAACAGGCAACTTTTCCAAGTTGGACAGCGGTCATACACAGTATCTACTACAAATATCGTCACAGACTTAAACATCTTTGTTCATTTATTTGTTGTAAATTGATGAAACTTTCCTCAGCTTTTTTGACTTTTTAATCATTATGAATTATTTTTGGAGTCTTGAGGCAAATATTCAAAGGTTTTATGAATGAGTAAGAGAAAACAGTTAAAATCAATACCAAAAAAAAACCAGTCGTATCCATTTGAGTAACCTAAATCTGACATATTTCAGAATTAGGCTAATGATAAGATCAAAATGCATAGAAAATAAATTATCTTTAGTTGAAAAAACATAATTTAAAGTAATAATTTATAAATAAAGAAGAGTTGGTATAACTACAGCATAACAAAATAACAAACCCCAAAAGTTGGAAGGATGGACTGAATAATTCAAAACAGCTTAATCAAGCTTTAGGATTGCATTATTCCCCAATACTTGAATCCAATTTTATATTCCTTGGATTAGTTTTGAAAGTATTTATATCTACCCCCAGAAAAAGGCATCCTATAGAAAAGACATAATGAAATCCATGTCCGGTTCTCTCAACACCACCACATCCATGTAAACTTAAATACTGGTGTTAATCTAAACCAAAACTCCTGTCCTGTAAATTAGGTTATTGTGAGACCATGCCTGGTCTAGATCAACTTCTGAGACCATGTAATTTAGACATTAAGAATTAAGAATTGTTATTTTGGAAGTTCAAAGATAAACAGAAATGTATAGATAAAGAATACAGGCAATAATAAGGTTTGAATCACTCAGATGTCTGGTAAGAAAAAAGGAGACAAGAACATGTGCCCATAATTTAATGGAAGTAAGTTGTGCTGTGCTCTGAGATGAGTTCAGCAATTAGAATGGAAGGACTGGAATCAACGTGCTGCTGTTTTACTCGTTTCTTCATTTTTTCATTAGTTAGGTAGATGATAGATCGATCAACAGACAGTTATGGACTAACATGTGACTTCCTTGGCTACACGGAGCTGCTTTGCTTTGATTTCATGGCTGAATAGAATCTCCAGCAGGTGTTGAGTCCAAGCAAGGAGTAACAATTCAGAGCCTCACCTGCACAAGCCTTTCATGTGTATAACTTACTCATCTTTAACTTTATGGGTATATAAGTGATCAATGGCAAGAATATTTTTGAGACCAAACTGAAGATTTCTACCTTAAATTTAAGAGTTCTGTAGGGAAGAAAGATACCAAAAGAACAATACTGATCTCAGAAATCTTCAAGTTAACGACTTCAAACTGAATTTTTATGATTGGCATTTATATTCTATCTTTCAAAACTAAATTCAGAACTTAATCTGGTATGATGTGGAGCTCAGAAATGTCAATTATACCACCTAAACCTGTGAGTCCGGGCTGGAGTGAAACATTTTAATTTAAAGCCTAATCCTTTTTACTAAGTAGGCAGTTCCCAAAGGCTCTCCCATAGGCCAGTGAGACTCTGATTAGGTTTTTATCAGTCTAAGCAAAATGAAAAAAGTAAGGGCAAGGAAGCAACTTTTTCATAAAGCTAAACTCAGTTAATTTTTATTGTTGCGGATAATATTTACATTATAATTCATTTTTGGAATAATGTCATTATTATTCACTAAACACTAATGGCATATAGTAAATAGCACATACAATTCATATATGACCCTAAATTGCCATCTAATTGAGAAATCAGCAAGACAATTCTCTCAGTGTTTCAGTCAGCATTCTCACTGCTGTGACCTAAATACCCAACCACCACAACTTAGAGAAAGGAAGATTCATTGGGGTTCACAGGTTCAGAGGTTTCAGAACACAGGGCCATCTCTGAAGCATAAATGGTGGCAGCTGTGGCAGGGTGAGCGGAGGGATGCTGCTGTCACAACAAAGGGGCCAGAGGCAGAGAGAGAGCAGAGGGGCCCGTGGATATACATAGTCCCAAGACCACACTCCCAATGACCTGCCCCCTTTAGCCATGCCCCACCTGCCTACATTACCACCCAATAAATCCAAACTATTAATCCATCAATGGCTGTATCCACTGATGAGATCAGAACCCTCATGATTCAATTATTTTTCCTCTGAACATTTTTGCTTTGCCAGTACATGACCTTTTGCAGGGGACACTCTATATCCAAATCATAACAACCTGGGTTCAGTAAAGGAAGCAGAAACCTTACCAGCCATTTGGACTGAGAATCTAATACAAAGAATGGTAACTGGAAGGTCAATGGAAAGCTCTAAAACATAATAGAAATAGCAACTGCAGGAAGCAGCTAGAGTAGAGTTGGGGGAGCAAGGGAAGAGGTTGTTAAAACTTAGAGAGGTGGAGGAGGGACCCATGAGGACCGGACCCTCTGAAGAGGGAATGCTGCTCCTCTGGTGCTTACTTTAGGGGCCAAAGACTGTTGCACATGATAAATTGTTTTTTGCAAGTGTTGGAAAATTAGCACACCAGTTTCAGATAACCTACAAAAGGGAACCATAACTTTCTGGTGAAGTGGTGTTGCTAGGCTGATGCTCATGGAACTGGAAGAAAGCTGGAAGCCCCCAGGAAGGAGCAAGTTCCTTCTTCTCCAGCCTCCCAGTGTCCCTCTTATCCCCCCTTCTGGTGGGGCCTGACAGGAAGCCACTAACAAAGTGGCAATGGGGTCTGCAGGGTCCCAGCCCCAGGGTCACAGGGCCAAGCACAGTAGGGCTTAAGAACTAAATAACTTAATAGGTGACACAACAATGTTAATTTTATTTTTTATTTAAAATTTTACTTATCTATGAAATATCACTTAGTGACATCATATATAGAAACTTTATGAGGATTCCAGTTCTAATTTTATTTTTCATATTTTATTGTACTATAATCATACATCATAGTGAGATTCAAAGTAAAACATACATGCACACATTAACTGGTATATAGTGTGTGTGTGTGTGTGTGTGTGTGTGTGTGTGTGTGTGTGTTTTGCTGGGGATTGAACCCAGGGGCATTCTACCTCTGAGCTACACCCCTAGCCCTTTTTTTTATTCATTATTTTGAAACAGGGTCTCACTAAGTTGCAGAGGGCCTCA
>PVJS01029656.1:0-24625 GCA_004027185.1 Glis glis
GGGAGAGAGAGAGAGAGGGACAGGGAGAGAGAGAGGGAGAGAGAGAGAGAGAGAGAGAGAGAGAGAGAGAGGGACAGGGAGAGAGAGAGAGAGAGAGAGAGAGAGAGGAGAGAGGAGAGATAAATCACGCGCGCCTGCGCATGAGCGATGAGGTTGGCCGCGAACTCGGATCCTCGGGTCTCCGCCTCCCAAAGTACTGGGATTACAAGCATGCGCCACCACGCCCGGCTAATTTTGAGATCCGATGTGTTTAAAAAGCAATCTTTACACTTCCTGAAAATAACCCAGAAAAGGCTTAGCAAACCATAGCAGAACTTACTACGCCCTCTTCCCTTGCCTAAATGGCATGTGGACTATGCTTCTGAAATAAAAACAATACCAGATAAGCAATGCCACTCTTCTTCCTACAGTAGTCTATTTGCTATGTAGAAAATCCTAGCCGGGCGTGATGGTGCATGCCTGTAATCCCAGTACTTGAGAAGCTGAGACAGGAGGATCACAGGTTCGATGCCAGTCTCAGGAACTTAGTGAGACTCTCTTTTAAAATAAAAAGGGCTGAGGGTGTAGCTTGGTGGTAGAATGCCCCTAGGTTCAATCCCCAGTACTAAAAAAGAAAAGAAAAAATCCTTCACTAGTGCCTCCAAAGATAATAACTAAATCTTATACCACTCTAAAAACTAAGAAACACAAAAATTACTTAGACTTTAGTCATAATAACCCTTAATGCATAGACTGGTTTCCTAAATTCAAATCTTATTTCCTCTGTTAGTTTCATTCTCAAAAGTTGATATACAGGATAGCTACAGATCAGCAGAGCTAACCATAAAAATAACAAATACAGACCAAACATTAATATGTTCTGACCAAAGGTAAACAAGAAAAGGGAAAAAAATCTCATAAGAATAATCTTTATGGAGAAGCAAAAACAAAGAAAACGTAAAACAAGATCACAGAGCACAGGCCACTCCCAAAGACAGAAATTAATAGGAATAAAATAAAATGAAATCAACTTTGTGTGTATGTGGGGGGTATTAGAGATTGAACTATTGAACCCACAGGCATTCTACCTCTGAGCTAAATCCTAGTCCTACTTTTTTATTTTGAAACAAGGTTTTGTTAAGTTGCCTAGGCTGGCCTCAAACCTGCGATCTTCCTGTCTTAGCCTCCCCCCAGTACTGGGGTTACAGGTGTATGCTGAAATCAACTTTTAAGGAACTACATGTCATAAAATACTACTATGATGAAAAATTATTATAAATAAAATATAGCCAGGCGTGGTGGCGCATGCTTGTAATCCCAGTACTTGGGAGGTGGAGACCGGAGGATCCAGGTTTGCGGCCAGCCTCAGCTACTTAGTGAGGCCCTCCGCAACTTCATGAGACCCGGTTTCAAAATAAAGGATAAAAAATGGGGCTGGGGGTATAGCTCAGAGGTAAAACGCCCCTGGGTTCAATCCCCGGTACTGGAAAAAATAAATAAATTAATTAAATAAATAAATAAATAAATAAAACAATAGGACTTGGGGGTATAGCTCAGAGGTAGAAACCCCCTGGGTTCAATCCCAGTACCACACAAACACATACACACAACAAAGTCATACATGATAATCACTAACTACTTCTATGAACTAAGTTCATAGACTTTACCATGGACTTGAAAAAAAAATTCACTCTAAGTATAAAAATAATTATGATAAGTTAGCAAACCACAAGAACAAAAAGTACAAACAAAAAAAGGAAGATATTTTTGCTAATACTTTTAAATCTTCCTCACTCCCTGACCTTTTGTTTTTGTTGTGGTTTGGTTGTTTTAACTACATTAGCTAACTGGCTTAAAAATAGCTTTCGATAAAATACTTTTAAAAAACTGAAGGAAGCCAGGCATGGTGGTGAACACCTGTAATCCCAGGACTTGGGAGGCTGAGACAGGAGGATCACAGGTTCAAGGACAGCCTCAGCAAGTAGTGAGACTCTCATCAACCTAGCAAGACCCTGTTTCAAAATAAAAATAAAATAGGGCTGGGTGTGTAGCTTGGAAGTATAATGCCTCTGGGTTCAATCCCCAGTACAAACAAAGGAAAGGAAAGGAAGAAACAAACAAACAAACAAACGTGAGAGAAAGAAAGATCTGAAGGAAGATAAAGGCACAAATAATCAACTTAAAAGTAGTTATAATATTCACAAAGCCACTGATGAACTCTTACCACCATAAAATCGAATCATACAGCCAAGGTCAGGATTTGTAGCCTCCTCCTGTATGCGCACAGGGTCATCGAATCCCAGCCTGGATAAGTAATCATAAACAATCTGAAGAGGTCGTTCAGTAGGTTCCAGTCTCCTGCTTACACAATTCAAAAGAAAAATTTGGTAAGTAATAAAAATGCTTCATTTAATGTTTTAATTTTTCAATATACTTGAATTTTATTTAAGTCAAGATTTTCTTTGATATCACATGATACAACTAAACAAGTGGTTTTCTAAGTTTTCTGTCTCTTTGTATTCTGTGAGGCCTCCAAAGTGCTTCTGTTTATATGGGATATATCTACTGATATTTACTGAATTTAAAATTAAAATTAAGACTCTCCAAGAATGTATTCACTTTGAAATGATAAACTCATGTTAACAAAATATTTTTAAATATGTTTTCAAAAATAAAACAAATTTAGTGAGAAGAAGCACTGTTTTATATTCCTGTAAATTCCTTTAACAGCTGGTTTAATGGAAAAAAACTGGATTCTCAAATCTGCTTTTGTATTCAATCTGTCGAGATAGAATGTCATGCAGCCCTAGAAAGTTCCACTGCACACCCATGAGGGATTGCAAATGAAAAAAATTAGTATCTTATTATAAAATACTGTTGACCATATAAAATACTGTTGACATACCAATTTAAAGAATCCAAGAACCCTTTGAAGGTACTTTGAAACCTTTAGTCTAAACTTAAATGCAGTAAAATTATGACATATAAAAGGTAATGCAGCCGGGCGTAATGCAGTAATTCAGTGGCAATGCAGTGGTGGCGCAGGCCTGCCTGTAATCCTAGAATTTGGGAGGCTGAGACAGGAGGATCACAGCTTCCAGGCCAGTCTCAGTGACTTAGCAAGGCCCTGTTCCAAAACAAAAAATAAGCAAGGCATGCCACAAAAATATAAATAAATAAAAAATAAAAAGCCGGGCGTGGTAGCAAACGCTTGTAATCCCAGAACTTGGGAGGCTGAGACAGGAGAATCATAGGTTGGCAGCCAGCCTCAGCTACTTTGTGAGGCCCTCCTCAACTTAGCGAGACCCTGTTTCAAAATAAAGAATAAAAAATAGGGCTGGGGGTATAGCTTGGAGGTAGACTGCCCCTGGGTTCAATCCCCAGTACTGCAAAAATGAATGAATGAATAAATAAATAAATAAATAAATAAACAAACAAACAAACAGGGCTGGGGTATGGCTTAGAGGTAGAAGGCTCCTTAGTTCAATCCCCAGTACAAAAATAAAAAAAGGTAATGCTTGGCCATAACTGATTCATATAAGCTAAACACAAATAAAGATGTAGACTTTGGGGTTGCCTATTCTGTTCCAAGTACTATTTCCACTGGTTTCACTGATAATATTTTCATAAAAACTAGGAACAAATGACCCAATAATTCCCCTCAAATCATTCTATTACATGGTCTTGACTAAAACCCAGGATAAAATCAGAGTATCTAACAATCATTTGTGGCCCCTGGTATAATGTATTTTGTGGGGGGGTGGGTACCCAGGGCACTCTACCACTGAGATATAACCACAGCCCTATTTATTTATTTATCTATTTTAATTTTTTAAACAGGGTCTCACTAAGTTACCAAAGCTGGCCTCACACTTGCAATCCTCCTATTCCAATCTCCTAAATGCGGGGATTACAGGTGTGTGCCGCTGCGCCCATCTCTGGTGACACTTAATAAATACTCTGATGTATTTTATTTTATATTTATTTATTTGTTTATTTATCTGTTGATTTATTTATTGTGGTACTGGGGATTGAAACCAGGGGCATTCTACCTCTGAGCTACACCCCCAGCCCTATTTTTTATTCTTTATTCTGAAACAGGGTCTCACTAAGTTGTGGAGGGCCTCACTAAGTAGCTGAGGCTGGCCGCAAACCAGGATCCTCCTATATCAGCCTCCCAAGTACTGGGATTACAAGCGTGTGCCACCATGCCTGGCTCGTTACAGAATATTTTAAAAAGAAAAATGATCAATGTGTCTGTGGATAGAAGAGGCTACAGCAATCATAATAGGAGAAACATCTTTCACAATGTTTCTTATCAGAAAGCACACAGTCACAATCACAGTGGCCAAAGAGTATGGGCTCCAAAGTCAGGCTGCCTGGGCCTGAGTCTCAGCTCTGCCATTTATCAGCTACATGCTCCTGTACAAGTTATTTAACCTCACTGTCTTAAATTCCTCACCAGTATAATGGGAATGACAATAAAAAAATCTAACTTACAGGTTTGTTATTAACTTTATTTATTTACTTATAACAAGACATTATATAACATGTAAAGTGCTTAGCAAAATATCTTTCATGTAATATGCATTCAATAATGTTGACAATTATAATTCAAAACAACTTTACAATTGGAACTACATTTTAATTAGAATAAAAACAGAATATCTCCCCACCTGAAACAATAAAAAAGCAAGAGGTATAGAAAAGCCTATGTGTGGTTGAGCGTGGTGGCACACACCTGTAATCCCAGTACTTAGGAGGCTGAGACAGGAGGATCGCCGGTCCGAGGGCAGAATCAGCAATGTAGTAACACTCTCAGCAACCTTGCAACACCCTGTTTCAAAAATAAAATGCCCCTGGGTTCAAGAAAGAAAGAAAGGGAGGGAGGGAGGGAGGGAGGGAGGGAGGGAGGGGAAAAGCAGGAAGGAAGGAAAGAAAGAGAGCAAGCCAGGGAAAGAAAAGGAAGAAAGAAGAGAAGAGAAGAGAAGAGAAGAGAAGAGAAGAGAAGAGAAAAGAAAAGAAAAGAAAAGAAAAGAAAAGAAAAGAAAAGAGAGAAAAGAAAAGCCAGGCATGGTGGTGCACGCTTGTAATCCGAGTACTTGGGAGGCTGAGACAGGAGGATCGCAGGTTTGCAGCCAGCCTCAGCTACTTAGTGAGGCCCTGTTTCAAGATAAAAAATAGGGCTGGGGGTGTAGTTCAGAGGTAGAATGCCCCTGGGTTTCATCCCCAGTACTGCAAAAAAAAAAAAAAAAAAAAGAAAAGAAAGGAAGGCAGACAGGCAGGCCTATGTATGTTCAAAAGGTCTTTTGTGTGTGTGTGTGTGTGTGGTGCTATGGGTGGAACCCAGGGGCATTCTATCTCCAAGCTACACCCCCAGCCCATATTTATTCTTTCATTTTGAAACAGGGTCTCACTAAGTTGCAGAGAACCTCACTAAGTAGCTGAGGCTGGCCGCGAACCTGCAATCCTCCTGTCTTAGCCTCTCAAATACTGGGATTACAAGCGTGCGCCACCACGCCCGGCCAAAAGGTCTTAAAGAACATTCAACGGAGTCTATTTAGAAAACTCAAGAATTATACTGATTAGAAGAAATGATATACTTTCTTTCATGTCAAAAATATATGAAGGACATCTATGTTTTATAGTTGAGTAACTAGAAAATGCTGGTAGCAACAAGATTTAAGTAAAAAATATAATGAAATGAGAACACTACAGAGCTGCCTATGATCAACTGCATCAAAATGATAATTGAGGAACAGAAATCAAATGGTATGCAAAAAAGAAGAAAACCACCTGCCCCCTTATTACTCAGTTCTGACTTTTAGCTTCCAGAAACTATGAAATTTACTCAGAATAAATTACTACAAAGAACCAAAGAACAAATGATCAAAGAACAAAAAGTCCAAAAGACCAATAAATAATTTAATTGAACTGAAAGCTTTCCAGCCTAAAAACATCAATTAATCCCTAGTCAAAGAAAATAAAAATTCATAAAGGTCTATGACACTGTTAAGGCATTTTTCCCAAAACCATGGTAAAATTTTCCTAAGTAAAATGCATTTTAAGAAGGACTGCTAAACCGGGTGTGGTGGCGCATGCTTGTAATCCCAGTACTTGGGAGGCTGAGAAGGGAGGATCCAGGTTTGCGGCCAGCCTCAGCTACTTAGTGAGACACTGTTTCAAAATAAAGAATAAAAAAATAGGGCTGGGGTATAGCTCAGAGGTAGAATGCCCCTGAGTTCAATCCCCAGTACCACACAATAAAAAAGACTTCTAATACCCTGCATATCTGTAGGGCCAACTAACCAGAAGAATGAATGGAGGAGGACGAATCTAAAGACAAGCAGTCCAAGGATGCAAAGAGCTCTACCTTCGGGTACCAAGAAGGATTAGACTTACTCTGTATTCTCTTAGGAAAGGAATATGTACAACGAAGTTGCATGGGTAGACCTGGACTACATAGATAAAGAAGCCAGCTGTGGACGTCCAGACCTGTAACCCCAACGACTTGAGGGCTGAGGCAGAAGGACTGCAAGTTCCAGGCCAGCCTGGACAATTAAAAAAAAACACAAGAGCTGGGGATGTACCCAACTTGAAAATACACTTTATGTATTTCCATTTTTAAAGAATTTTTCCCTGGTAGTAGAAAAAAATCAAGGGAACCGCCACATCTGCTCTCATTAATTTAGCTTAAGTGAGTAAACAAGTAATATTTAAAGCAGTACAAAAACAAGTGAAAAGAGAGACTAATTCCATTTACTCATTAAACTCATCTACTTAAGAGAGTAGAGTATGGGGGAGGGGAATGCTATAATATGCTTACAGCTCAATTTTTTGTTTCAAAGTTCCAAAAGTTTAACAGACTAGTTATTAGGTATTTGTTAAATCTCTCATAAATCAAAGAGAAAGTATATACTGCAAAATAGAAGAATGTAGAAGAAAGTAATGCTGTCAGCTGGGCGTAGTAGTGCATGCTTGTAATCCCAGTACTTAGGAGGCTGAAACCAGAGGATCCGGGTTCGCGGTCAGCCTCAACTACTCAGTGAGACCCTCTGCAACTTAGTGAGACCCTGTTTCAAAATAAAGAATAAAAAATAGGGCTGGGGGGTGTAGCTCAGAGGTAAAATGCCCCTGGGTTCAAGCCCCAGTACCACACACACAAAAAAAGTAATGCTGTCAACAAAAAGCTATATATATTTTTTCGTGATACTAAGGATTGATCCCAGGGACATTCTACCTCTGAGCCACACCCCCAGTTCCTACTTTATTTTTGAAACATAGTCTCGCTAGGTTGATGAGAGTCTCACTACTTGCTGATGCTGTCCTCAAACCTATGACCCTTCATCTTAGCTGCCCAAGTTCTGGGATTACAGATATGTGCCACCATGCCCAGCTAACAAAATGCTATATTCCACATTTTTGTTTTTGTTCTTTTTTGTGTGTGGAACTGGGAATTGAACCCAGAGGTATTCTACCTCTGAGCGACACCCCCAGATGATTCTATTTCTTATTTGGAAACAGGGTCTCACTAGGTTGCTGAGAGACTCACTAAATTGTTGAGGCTGTCCTCGAACCTGTGATCCTCCTGTCTCAGCCTCCCAAGTACTAGGATTACAAGTGTGTGCCATCATGCCCAGCTTATATTTCACATCTGAACCATTTCTATTGCTTCAGGGGGACAGTAAGACTACCGTAGACCATGTAAATCTGAATTTTACATACATAGGATAATTTCTCATGAAACCAGTCAGTCAATGCAGCAATGCAGACATCTCTCAGCCAATAGTATTATTTTCCTGAATTTCAGTATTCCAAGCAGTGTTCATAGTTAAGATACATGCAAGAGAAGAGTAAATTTTGTTCCAAGTATCATTTTACAAGAGTTCTAGCTAGGGGCTAGAGGTGTAGGTGAATGGTAGAGTGGTTGCTTAACATGTGTCTCATACACACACACACACACACACACACACACACACACACACACTCTCTCTCTCTCTCTCTCTCTCTCTCTCTTTCTCCTAGTTCATAGTGGGAGGCAAAACTACACATTATTAAAATCCGACACAGGGAGTAACATACTGTATCAAAAAACCTAACAAACAGGACATGGTGGCACACAAGCCTGTATTTCCAGTACTTGGGAGGCTGAGACAGGAGGATTCTAAGTTTGAGGCCAACCTCTACAATTTAGCAAGAACTTGTGTTCCATCTCCAGTACCCCCTCCAAAAAAAAAAAAAAAGAGAAAAGGCCTAACCAAAAAAAGTCACAGCAGCATTCTCTATGTCAAATTCAGATTAAAACTCAATCTCCATCTATGAAGATAAAATTTGCAAATGTTAAAATCAATGATATAATGAGTAATTCAAATAGTAACAATAAGGACACTTCATACTTGACACTATGCTGAAGGTATTTAAGGTATTAGAAAACTATGCCTAAGCCGGGCGTGGTGGCACACGCTTGTAATCCCAGTACTTGGGAGGCTGAGACAGGAGGATCCAGGTTCGTGGCCAGCCTCAGCTACTTAGTAAGGCCCTCCACAACTTAGTGAGACCCTGTTTCAAAATAAAGAATAAAAAAATAGGGCTGGAGGTATAGCCCAGAGGTAGAACGCCCCTGGGTTCAATCCCCAGTACCGCCAAAAATATAAAATAATAAAATTACCATATCTCATTACATCTAATACACCATCATTTGAAAGAAACACTACTTTTTATGCACTACTGTTGTAAACAATATGACTGGATTTTGTCTCAGGTTCCTTGGAGGTAGACTCTAAATCCTAAAGAGGAGGAATGTCATTATATTCACAGGCCCCTTAGGTCACCCCTGAGGCTGTGCTAAAAGACAAGGTGACTCAGGATGAGGGCTGGTCACTGGAAAGAACCCCATAATTAGAAAGTTGGGGCTTAGTGTCAGCCGGACCTGGCTAGGGCAGACAAGGAATTGGAGGTTCAGTTCAGCTACATGGATGGTGATTCAATCAATTGTGACTTTGTTAATGAAATCCCAATAAAAACTATAGAAGCTCAGTGAACTTCCTGGTTAGTGAATACTTCAAAGAGCCAGGCGGGTGACAGGCACAGGTTCAATGGGAAGAGGGCACCGAAGTTCTGCACTGTGGACCTCCCAGACTTCACCCCATGTTTTTTTTGGGTTGACTGGTTCTGATTCCTATTCCTTATATTAAAACTATAATCTTTTTTTCTTTTTTTTTGTGGTCCTGGGGATTGAACCCAGGGGCATTCTACCTCTGAGCTACACCCCCAGCCCTATTTTTTATTCTTTATTTGGAAACAGGGTCTCACTAAGTTGCGGAGGGCCTAAGTAGCTGAGGCTAGCTGCGAACCCGGATCCTCCGGTCTCCGCCTCCCAGGTACTGGGATTACAAGCATGCGCCACCACGCCCAGCTTCTTTTTACTCTTTTGGAACTTTTTTTTCTTTTTTGATTATGGGAATTTCTTTGCTAAACCAGAATAAAGAAATTTAAAGAGTTAATGGAGCCGGGCGTGGTGGCACATGCTTGTAATCCCAGTACTTGGGAGGCTGAGATAGGAGGATCATAGGTTCGTGGCCAGCCTCTGGGTTCCATCCCTGGTACTGCAAAAAAAAAAAAAAAAAAAAAAAAGTTAATGGAGCTGGTGTGGTGGTGCACGCTTGTAATCCCTGTACTTGGGAGGCTGAGATAGGAGGATCATAGGTTCGTGGCCAGCCTCAGCTACTTAGTGAGGCCTCTGCAACTTAGTGAGACCCTGTTTCAAAATAAAGAACAGCCAGGCATGGCGGCGCATGCTTGTAATCCCAGTACTTTGGGAGGCGGAGACCGGAGGATCTGGGTTCGCGGCCAGCCTCAGCTGTCTCTATCTCTCTCTCTCCCTGTCTCTCTTCCTGTCTCTCTCTTTCTCTACTTAGTGAGCCCCTCCGCAACTTCGTGAGACCCGGTTTCAAAATAAAATATAAAAAATAGGGCCGGGGGTGTAGCACGGAGGTAGAATGCCCCTGCGTTCAATCCCCGGTACCACAAAAACAAAACAAAACAAAACAAAAAGAACAAAAAATAGTGCTGGGGGTGTAGCTTGGAAGTAGAATGCCCTGGGTTTAATCCCTAGTACCGAAAAAAAAAAAAAGAGTTAATGGGGTCTCCCATAAAGTAGGAAAATAGATATAATAACCTTAAACTTAAAATGTGTGGTGCTTGTTTTATAGATGGCTCTGCCAAATATGTAAAAACAAAAGACAGATAGCAGTGGTATATAATCTTTATAGTAAGCAAATTATTGTTACTAATAAAAAGGGTCATAGCAGCCAATATGCTAAATTGTATGCTGTGTTTTAGGCTTTGTGCCTTGAGGACGTTTCACAATGTCGTACATAACCTAACCGGTTGGCTACCTGGCTTCCAGTTTAAAATGCTAATCATTTGGTCCAGGGTATAAATATTTTCTGGTTTTTGCTGACACACTTTTGGGTGTGGTGGCGCACACTTGTAATCCCAGTACTTTGGGAGGCGGAAACCTCTCTCTTTCTCTCTCCCCCACCCAGGGTTCAATCCCCGGTACCACGAAAAAAAAATATATGAACTTATTTGTCTCCTACTTTTTACATCATTCTTCCAGGGAAAAGAACTTTTTTCTGGACTGGGCACAACAATATGCCAGAGATATTGACAGAGGTGCCTGTTACACCTGTGGGTTATTACCCACTTCTAGTTCATCTGGATTACCTTGGTGGGTGCCCCCCCCCGCAAGGAAATGATTGGTTAACATCTAAGTGGGATAAAATTCTCATTTTCCTGGCTAGTATACTTTGCAATGGAATACTCTTCTGTTGTTTGATTTACTGTTGTCAGGGGCTAATATCCCACATGTTTATGCCTTCTTTTCCAGAATATCAAGGGATGATGGCCTACAGCCAACAAAAAAACCTGACCTCCCTATGTCTCCTTTAAATCAGTCAGGATGAGACTTTCGGTCCCTGGATAGGCAGGGCCGATGCCTCTTGTCAGCTCAGAAGCAGCTATAGAAGATGGAATTTCGCCCTTCATCAACCCTTAAGATTAAGGGACCAAAGTCTGGGGAGGGGGGACAAGGTAGGATAAAAGAAATAAAATGTTAGGTAGAAAAGAGACAAATTGGGAAGGAAAGGGAAAATATAGTTTTAGAATCTGGAAAATTCATGATCTGTAACTCCACCCTACAAGGTGTGTTCTGTCTTAGGCAGAAGCCTCAATAAGCCCACACCCTTAATCACAATGGCCCCTCTCCCCACCTGAGATTCCTGAGATGTTCAGTAAACAAAGGATCCATGAGGAGGGACAAAGTCAGACACCATTCAGCCACTACCCATTGATGCCTGGAACCTGAGGAGTAAGAGGAAGTCCAAGCTGGGCATGGTGGCGCACGCTTATAATCCCAGTAGTTGGGAGGCAGAGACCAGAGGATCCGGGTTCACAGCCAGCCTCAGCTACTTAGTGAGGTCCTCCACAACTTCGTGAGACCCGGTTTCAAAATAAAGTATAAAAAATAGGGCCAGGGGTGTAGCTCGGAGGTAGAATGCCCCTGGGTTCCACCCCCAGTTTCGCAAAAAAAAAAAGAACAAAAAAAAGAACTGAAAAAGCCACAAAGAATCTCTTGCTCTGACACTCTCTCTTGTGCAGACACTCCCTCTCTCACACTCTTGAGGTGGCCCATGTTTTCCCTTGACCGTGTATCTCTACTTTTCTTGAATAAAACTTCTGTCTTTTTATCTGACCAGTACATGCTAAAATTCTTTTCTGCCACATAAGCCAAGAACCCTATGGAATTATAGTGTTTTCCCGTGACACCACCACACCTGGCATAATATATTCTTTTAAAGTATTAAAATAGTACAGAAATATGAAGCATAAAACAAAACAAAACAAAAAATTGCTTCTCCCTTCCTCATGGGTTATCAATTCAGTATGTATCCTGAAACAGAAATTTTCATTCCACTTCAAAATATGGTAAACAGGGCTAGGGGTGACACTTAGTGTTACAGCACTTGCCCAACATGTGCAAGGCCCTGGGTTTGATCCCCAATACTGAAAAAAAGGAAAAATATATATGCATATATATGGTAAATAAAATATTTGTGACTTACAAAAAGTCATCCAGTAAGTCAGTGACAAAAAAGGGATTAGAACTCAGGATCCCAAATCTCAAGGGCATTATCATCTGTTATAAACATCATATTAGTTCTCATCTTAAAAGATGGCTATCAGCCGGGTATGGTGGCACATGCTCTTAATCCCAGTACTTGGGAGGCTGAGACAGGAGGATCACAGGCAGTCTCAGCAAGTAGTGAGACTCTCATCAACCTAGAGAGACCCCATTTCAAAAAATAAAAATAAAATGGGGCTGGGGGTATAGCTCTGAAGTAGAATGCCCCTGGGTTCAATCCCCAATACCAAAAAAAAAAAAGATGGCTATGACAAACACTTGGAAATCTTAGTCATTTTGATGAGTAAGTATAAAAGCAGATACTATGTGACAAAGGGCAATCCATTTTATTACACATGCTCTTGTTACAACTTTTCACACAGAAGCCCATGAGTACACTAAGCTTCACTGGTGAGTCATTTATCACTTGAACAATTCAACAGAAAAAGGGCCAAAGCCGGGCGTGGTGGAACATGCTTATAATCCCAGTACTTGGGAGGCGGAGACAGAAGGATCCAGGTTCACAGCCAACCTGAGCTACTTAGTGAGGCCCTCGGCAATTTAGTGAGACCCTGTTTCAAAATAAAGAATAAAAAACAGGGCTGGGGGTGTAGCTTGGAGGTAGAATGCCCCTGGGTTCAATCCCCAGTACCGCCAAAAAAAAAAAAAAAAGAAAAGAAAAAGGGCCAAATAGAATATAAACGGAGCAATAGACTGGGAGACAAGACACATGTGTCCCAACTGTAGCTCTCCCAGAAGCCAACCAAGGAACATGCTTTCAACCTGAACCCTCTGGCCCCATTTCATATTTATAAAATGAATGGAAATGGTCTCAATGATTTCCAATGGGAAGTTCTCGGCTTTTGAGGCAGGGCAATTCTTTACTGCCTACATGTTAAAGACATTCTCTATCCCTTGCCCCTAAATGCTGGCAAGTCTCCCCAGTACTTGTGACAAGCAAAAAACCCTGCCCCCACACATAACTGGGGGATTCCTGGGTAAACATATATTCACTAGCAGATGATCTAAAGTTCCATCAAGTGCTAAAACTCTGTAAGTTAGCAACCCTTCAGTTACACTCAAGTGACAAGTCCATGATTTAAAAAACAGTTAACACCTGGGCATAGTGGCAAACACTTGTAATCCCAATACTTGGGAAGCTGAGACAAGATGATCACAGGTTCGAAGCCAGTCTCAGCTACTTAGTGAGACCCTCAGCAACTTAGTGAGACCTTGTTTCAAAATAAAGAATAAGCTGGGTGTGGTAGCGCATGCTTGTAATCCCAGTACTTGGGAGGCTAAAACAGGAGGATCGCAGGTTCGCGGCCAGACTCAGCTACTTAGTGAGGCCCTCTGCAACTGAGTGAGACCCTGTTTCAAAAATAAAGAATAAAAAAAGTAGGGCTGGGGGTGTAGCTTGGAGATAGAATGTCCCTGGGTTCAATCCCCAGTACCGCAAAAAAGAAAGAAAGGAAAGAAAGGAAGGAAAGGAAAGGAAAGGAAAGGAAAGGAGGAAGGAGAGGGAGAGAGAGAGAGAGAGAGAGAGAGAAAAGAAAAGAAAAGAAAAGAAAAGAAAAGAAAAGAAAAGAAGAAAAGAAAAGAAAAGAAAAGAAAAGAAAAGAAAAGAAAAGAAAAGAAAAGAAAAAAAAACAGGGCTGGGAGTGTAGCTCTGAGGTAGAATGCCCCATTACCGCAAATAAATAAATAAATAAATAAATAAATAAATAAATAAATAAATAAAATTGAGGAAGGAAATAATGGATGATTTAAAGCAGAGATTTTAGTCCCAGTGACCCATTTCTAGGACCTTGCCTGGGGGATTCAGCATGTAAAGATATATGGAATAATGGTTTATAGTCAACACAATACTTCTGAGTTGAATGATTTGAAATAAGCCAAGCTGGGCGTGGTGGCGTACACTTCTAATCCCAATACTTGGGAGGCTAGGACCAGAGGATCAGGGTTCGTGGCCAGCCTCAGCTACTTATAGTGAGGCCTTCAACATCTTAGTGAGACCCTGTTTCAAAATAAAGAATAAAAAATAGGGCCGAGGGTGTAGCTCAGAGGTAGAATGTCCCTGGGTTCAATTCCCAGACCCACAAAAAAAAAAAAAAAAAGAAAGAACCCAAATAACCGGGCATGGTGGTACATGCTTGTAATCCCAGTACTTGGGAGGCTGAGACAGGAGGATCACAGGTTCTCGGCCAGCCTCAGCTACTTAGTAGTGGGGCCCTCCGCAACTTAGACCCTTTTTCAGAATAAAGAATAAAGAATAAAAAATAGGTCTGGGGATGTAGCTTGGAGGTAGAATGCCCCTGGGTTCAATCCCCAGTTGTGAAAAAATAAAAAAGAAAGAAGCCAAATAGGTAATATTTATTGATCACCTGGGAATGGGAGTTAGCTCAGTGGTAGAGCAAATGCTTAGCATACAGAGGCCCTGGATTAAATCCCCAAAACGAAAGAAAGAAAGAAAGAAAGAAAGAAAGAAAGAAAGAAAGAAAGAAAGAAAGAAAAGGGGAAAAAGAAAATGAGTATTTACAAGGTGCCAGACATCATTTACTTCCTTGCTACTCAGAGAATAATACATCGCTTAGGAGTTTTATAGAAATACACAATCTTACGCCCTATCCTAGATGTAATGAATTAGAATCTTTACTTTAACACGCTTCCCAAGTGGACAGTTTAAGAAGTACTACTTTAAGTATTAATTCACTTAATCTACCATAACATCTGTAATTAATTTAATCCTCGTGACAACTCAACAATATAAATATTATTATCCTCTCTTTACAGATTAGTAAACTGAGACACAAAGTAATATGTACTTACATAAGTAAATGTCAGAGCCAAGATGTGACCTCATATACTCACATTATAGACTCTAACCTCTATATCATTATTGCATATTCTCTACCAACTCTGAAAGAATTTATAGTACACCTGTAAAATGGGAAATTCTGTAGCTATTAAAACTAGTACCTAAATCCAGGCGTGGTGGCGCACGCTTGTAATCCCAGTACTTGGGATGCTGAGAGGAGGATCCGGGTTCACGGCCAGCCTCAGCTACTTAGTGAGGCCCTCCGCAACTTAGTGAGACCCTGTTTCAAAATAAATAAAAAATAGGGTCGGGGGTGTAGCTTGGAGGTAGAATGCCCCTGGGTTCAATCCCCAGTACTGGAAAAAAAAAAAACCACTAGTATTTAAAGTTTTTTTTTTTAAGCTGGGCGTGGTGGCGCATGCCTGTAATCCCAGTACTTGGGAGGCTACCACACATACACACAAATAAAGTTTTTTTGGGGGAGAGGTACTGGGGATTGTTTCCAGTCATTCTGTTTTTTATTTGTATTTATTCATTTATTTATTTATTTTGTGGTACTGGCGATTGAATCCAGGGGCATTCTACCTCTAAGCTATACCCTAAACTCTTTTATTTTTGAAACAAGGTCTCACTAAATTGTTGAGGGTCTAAGTTGTTGAGGCTGGCCTTGAACCTGCAATCTTTGTGTCTCAGTCTCACAAGTACTGGGATTATAGGCACCCACCACCATGCTCAGCTTGTTTGTGTGTGTGTGTGTGTGTGTGTGTGTGTGTGTGTGTGTGTGTGGTACTGGGGATTGAACTCAGGGGTATGCTACCTCTCAACTACACCCCCAGCCCTATTTTAGGTTTTTTTAAATTTTGAAACAGGGTCTAACTAAATTGCAGAGGACCTCACTAAGTTGCTGAGGCTGCCCCCGAACCTGTGATCCTCCTGTCTCAGCCTCCCAAGTACTGGGTTAACAGGTGTGTACCACCACGCCCGGCTTTATTGTTTTTTATTTTTGAAATAGGGTCTCACTAAGTTGCTGAGGCTGGCCTCAAACCTGCAATCCTTCTGTTTCAGCATTCCAAGTACTGGGATTACAGACATGTACCACCATGCCCAATATCTAATGAAATTTCTTTTCTTTTCTTTTTTTTTCTTTTGGTACTGGGGATGGACCCCAAGGGCATTCTACCTCTGAGCTACCCCCAGCCCTTTTCATTTTTTATTTTCAATCAGGGTCTCACTAAGTTGCTGAGGCTGTCCTTGAACCTTCGACCCTCCTGTCTCAGTCTCCCAAATCCTGGAATTATAGGCATGCAACCCCAAGCCTGTATCTAAAAAAATTTTAATGACATAGTAAAATTAAGATGATCTATTAAGTGAAGTAGGAGGATATAAAATTGAATATATGGTATGAGCCCAAATATGCAATTATTAAGAAGTGTAGCCGGGAGCAGTGGGGCATGCCTATAATCCCAATACTTGCGAGGCTGAGACAATAGTATCCCGTGTTGGAGGCCAGCCTCAGCAACTTCACAAGACCCTGTTTCAAAATAAAAAGGGATAGGTGTGTAGCTCAGAGGTAGAATGCCACTGGGATCAATCCCCAGTACCATAAAAAATAAATTAAAAAATAAAGCCTTAAGATTGTCAACTATCTTATAAAGGGCTATTCTGAAGAAAGTACCTCCTCTGATTAGATTAAGACTGAATTCAAGGGATTAACATCTAAGTAACAGATGTAAAGAAGATCTTGAAATAGGCATGAGTAAGCAGTAGAACTGAGTAAGGGGAGCAGCTATGCCGGCCATCTCCTCTCCTGCAAGACCCTTCCTGGGAAGGAAGTCCAGCTCTACTTGAATATTCAATGTTAGGCATTATGACTGCCTGCCAGGACCTGCCTGACCTTGAGCAAGTTACTGGACCTCTCCAAGTCTCTTCCTTACCTGAAAGGAATGAGACTACCTCCCCTGGAGGTACTGTAAGGATTTAATGAGAAAATATGCATGAAGCAATAAACATACTGACTAGCAAAATAAGTATTTAATGTTAGCTGAGCTGTATCACCATCATCATCACCACCATCCTTATTTGGATAAGTTCTTGAGCTCTTGCTCTAGCAATAAAAATATATCCATTCTTTCAAACCACAGTTCAATAATATTTTCATTGATTTCCAATCAATTATATCTTCAAAGGGCTATTTCATTATAAATGATCAAGGCTATAAGGCTAAAAAGAGACAAACATTCTACTTTACTGCAGTTTAGATTTGCATAAGTAAATAAACGACATCATATTTAGATTCTTAACTAATTGCACATCTAGTAGTAGCAAACAAATTCCAGGGAAGTTTCTTCACATTTCTAATATCTTTGTATACACAAACATTAGTAAACAAATGAGTAAGTCATATGCTTAAATAAGTGAACTCAATCACTCCCAGCTATAATGTAGGTCAGGGCTTTCCGCCTGATAAAATTAGATCAGAATCAGTGTTAAGATTTAGAAAAGCCCAAGGATCACCCAGTCTGATCCTTTCATCGTACAAATAGACTTAGGAAATGTAGTTAACAAGTGAACAAAGAAAACATTCAAATGCTAATCTACGTTTTCAGGAATTAGTCCAAATCCTAAAAGGAATATATAGTAAACCTCAGTTTATGCTTTTAAAATGATATCGATTTTCAGCTCAGCTAAAGGTGTTACTATTGTTACCACACCTTTAAGGTGTAAGCGGGAGCTTCCTTTCTCACTTTCAACAGTACTGAATGCACAGCTTTAAATTCTGTCTCAAGACATTTCTTTATTACAGGGAATGAGGAGGACAGAAAAACAATGGTCAGGCATTTAAAAAGCTCTTATTTGGGGGGACACACTTATAATCCCAGTACTTGGGAGGCTGAGACAGGATGATCGCAGGCTCGCAGCCAGCCTCAGCTACTTAGTGAGGCCCTCCGCAACTTAGTGAGACCCTGTTTCAAAATAAAGAATAAAAAATAGAGCTGGGAGTGTACCTTAGAGGTAGAATGCCCCTGGGTCCAATCTGCAGTACCGAAAAAAATAAAAAATAAAAAGCCCTTATTTGATACCTAATTCAAAGAACTACTGGTGGGTTTTTTTGGGGGGGATGATTCTGGGCATTTTACCTCCGAGCTACACCCCCAACCCTATTACTTTTAAGAAACTTTTTTTTGTTTGCAGTACTGGGGAGAGAACCCAGAGGCATTCTACCTCTGAGCTACACCCCCAGTCCTATGTTTTATTCTTTATTTTGAAACAGGGTCTTGCTAAGTTGTGGAGGGCCTAAGTAGCTGAGGCTGGCTGCGAACCTGCGATCCTCCTGTCTCAGCCTCCCAAGTACTGGGATTACAAGTGTGCGTCACCACGCCCGGCTCCCCCAGCCCTATTTTATTTTTTTATTTTGAAACAGTCTTAGCTAGGCATGGTAGCTGGCTACCATAGGCATGCACCACTACGCCTGGCTCATGGCTTTTTTTTTTTTTTGCGGTACTAGGAATTGAACCCAGGGGCATTCTACCTCCGAGCTACATCTCCAGCCCTATTTGTTGTTGTTTTTTATTTTGAAACAGGGTCTCACTGAGTTGCAGAGGGCCTCACTAAGTAGCTGAGGCTGGTTGCAACCCAAATCCTCCGGTCTCAGCCTCCCAAGTACTGGGATTACAAGTATGTGCCACCACGCCCAGCTCTCATGACCTTTTTTTTAAAAACTGAATCAAAGAGTTAATATGCACAGTATAAGACTATGAGACTATTTTTTTCATGTTTATATAAAAGACTTAAGACATCAATGGCTTTTTTTTTGGTGCTGAAAGTTGAACCCAGAGGCATTCTACTTTTTGAGCTACACTTTCAGCCCTATTTTGTTTCTTATTTTGAAATAGGGTCTCACTAAGTTGCTGAGAGACCTCACTAAATTGCTGAGGCTGGTCTTGAACCTGTGATCCTCCTGTCTCAGCCTCCCAAGTAATGGCATTACAGGCATGCACCACCACGCCCAGCTAAAACATAAATGGCTTTTAAACCCGTGGAAATATGCTAACTTCACTCATTAAGAGAAATGAAAAATAGCAAAATTCCTATCAGATTTGCCAAAAAACTCTATGCCATTAGGTTTGGAAAAGATTTGTCTTTGGAATGCTAACTTTATGCTTATTTAATACAGAAAGAGTCAACAGGGGTTGGGGATACGCTCAGTGGTGAGTACTTGCTAGCATTTTTGAGGCCCTGGGTTCGATCCCCGGCAACAAAAATTAATAAATAAAACAAAAACTGTCAACAATCATTTCTATTTACAAGTAGACAGGTCCTCACACATGAGTATGTGTCTATATTTACATATATAATTTAATATTAGCATATATTGGAAAGCACAAGGGGAAATGGGTATACTTTTATATTTTGGTTAAAATATAACCTCGATGAAGAGGAAACTGAACTGACAACATCTATCAAAATTATAAATGGTCATATCAGCCGGGGGTGGTGGCGTACGCTTGTAATCCCAGTACTTTGGGAGGCGGAGACCAGAGGATCCAGGTTCGCGGCCAGCCTCAGTGCACGCGCTCTCTCTCTCTCTCTCTCTTTCTCCTTAGTGAGGCCCTCCGCAACTTTGTGAGACCCGGTTTCAAAATAAAGTTTAAAAAATAGGGCCGGGGGTGTAGCGTGGAGGTAGAACGCCCCTGCGTTCAATCCCCGGTACTGCAAAAAAAATAAATAAATAAAAAATAAAAAATAAATGGTCATATCTTGCCGGGCATGGTGGCTCACGCTTGTAATCCCAGTACTTGGGAGGCGGAGACCGGAGGATCCAGGTTGGCGGCCAGCCTCAGCTACTTAGTGAGGCCCTCCGCAGCTTCATGAGACCCGATTTCAGAATAAAGGATAAAAAATAGGGCCGGGGGTGTAGCTCAGAGGTAGAATGCCCCTGGGTTCAATTCCCAGTACCGCAAAAATAAATAAATAAATGGTCAGATCTTTGACCCAGTAATTCCATTTCTAGTTTACCCTACAGATAGACTCCCACGTACAATAGATATGATAGGTACAAGGACATCCATTGTGGCACTGTTTGGAAGGAGTAAAAAGTTGGTAACAAACTGAGTGTGGTGGCCCACACCTGTAATCCCAGTACTTGGGAGGTTGTGACAGGAGGATGGTAGGTTCAAGACCAGCCTCAGCAATTTAGCAAGACTCTCAGCAACCTAGTGAAACCTTGTATCAAAACAAAAAATAGAACAAGGTTGGGGGTGCAGCTTGGAGGTAGACTGCCCCTGGGTTCAATTCCCAGTACCACAAAAAATAAAATAAAATGAGCTGGGGGTATGGCTTAGAGGTAGAATGCCCTTGGCTTCAATCTCCAGTTAAAAAAGAAAAAAAAAAAAAAAAGAAAAAATTGAATGCCTATAATATGACTCTGGCTAAAATTATGGTGTGCTCACAAAATGGAATACTATATAGTCACTTAATAAATGATAACTATATAAATTTTTTTCTGTGGTACCAGGGATTGAATGCAGGGGCGTTCTACCTCCGCGCTATACCCCCGGCCCTATTTTTTATACTTTATTTTGAAACCGGGTCTCACGAAGTTGCGGAGGGCCTCACTAGGTAGAGAGAGAGAGAGAAACAGGGAGAGAGAGAGAGAGAGCTGAGGCTGGCCGCGAACCCGGATCCTCCGGTCTCCGCCTCCCAAAGTACTGGGATTACAAGCGTGCACCACCACGCCCGGCTACTATATAAATATTAATATGGAAAGATATCTTAGAGATATTAAGTCAACAACGTGTTGCATATAGCCATCATTAGTCTTAAAATTCATATACAAAGCTGGGTGTGGCAGCACACGCTTCTAATTCCAGTACTTGGGTGGCTGAGACCGGAGGATTTGGGTTCACAGCCAGCCTCAGCTATTTACAGAGGCCCTCCGCAACTTAGTCAGACCCTGTTTCAAAATAAAGAATATAAAATGGGGCTGGTGGCGTAGCTCGGAGGTAGAATGCTCCTGGGTTCCATCCCCAGTAGTGCAAAAAAAAATTCATAAGCCGGGCGTGGTGGCGCACACTTGTAATCCCAGTACTTGGGAGGCTGGACAGGAGGATCCGGGTTCGCGGCCAGCCTGAGGCCCTCCGCAACATAGTGAGACCCTGTTTCAAAATAAAGAACAAAAAATAGGGCTGGGGGTATAGCTCAGAGGTAGAATGCCCCTGGGTTCAATCCCCAGTACCAAAAAAAAATTTTTTTTTTAAAAATTCATATATAGACACCTACTCATGCATGAGCATAATATATATATGCTTATAATTGTACAGAATATCCTGAGGATGAATAAGAAACTGGTGATAACAACTGCCTTCATGAAAAGGTTGGGGCAGTTGAGGAATGGGGAAGAGAGAAGGACTTGCTTCTCACTCTCTGCCCTTTTACACATTTCAAAAATGTACCACAAAAAAAAATTCAAGAATCATAAGCTACACGTGGTGGCTCACACTTGTAATCCCAGTACAAAGGAGGCTGAGACCAGAGGATCTGGGTTCGCGGCCAGCCTCAGCTACTTAGTGAGGCCCTCCGCAACTTAGTGAGACCCTGTTTCAAAATAAAGAAAAAAACAGGGCTGGGGGTGTAGCTTGGAGGCAGAATGCTCCTGGGTTCAATCCCCAGTACCACCAAAAAAAAAATCATAAAGTCAGCATTCCATGAACAAATCCCTTATCAAGCCTAGTGACTCTATAATAATCAACATTGGTTCCATGATTAAAATCCTCAAGCCCACTTCCAAGCAGAAATACATGTAACTTACATTGCAGAATTAGTGAAAAACTCAGTCCTCACCTGACCAGGTCTCCATGAAGCTGTAAATAAAGGCTTTCTCTTCCCTCTCCAGCACAAATTTCTGATGCTGGTGTCTCTACTGTGCAAAGGACGAGATGTAAGTCGGAGGAGGAGGAGGAAGAAGTAGAGGACGTGGTGGTGGTAGTGGCAGTGGTAGTGTCTGCTCCATAAAGGTAAACGCAGCCTCTCTTCACATCCTCTCTCAGCCAGTCTCTTTCTCGAGAACCAAACCTACTTCTCCTATTCAAACAATTTCTGCTCCCATTTCGTTTCATATTTCTCTAAAAAATATTAAGAGAAAGAAATCAGTACGTAGATCATGTGAGTGAATTAGACATATTCAGTTCTCACCCCACCTCTCTATTTGATAGTCACCAACTCTGCCCAAGTATCCCCTTCTCCTATGGAGCTCCCGTATCAGCCATGCCCATTCTTAACCTGGATAACAATTTTCACTTCTGTTAAGTGTTCATGCCTCCATCCATGATATTCTCTGGCCCTTTCCTCTTCTGTTTTCAGAAAAGTGCCAAGAGTAAAAAAAAAAAAAAAAAAAAAAAAAAAAAAAAAAAAAAAAAAAAAAAAAAAAAAAAAAAAAATGTACTTTCTACCAACTTCTACAAATATTTTACATTTTGCTTCATTTATTAAGTGGAACTGGTAATTGAACTCAGGGGCACTCTACATCTGAGCTACACCCCCAGCCCTACTTTTATTTTTTATTTTGAAACAGGGTCTAAGTTGCGGAGGGCCTGGCTCAATTGCTGAGGCTGGCCACGAACCTGTGATCCTCCTGCCTTAGCCTCCCAAATATTGAGATTACAGGCATGCACCACCACGCCCGGCTTTACTTTGCCATATTTAGTTCAGATCATTATTCTCAAGAATCTATATAAAATGTATTCCTATATTGAGACTACCTAGTACCACACTACAAACCTCTCCTCTCCCTGTCTCCCCAGAAACATAACACACTACTTACTATATTTGGTATTTATCATTCCATCCATTTTAATGTATTTTCCATATATGTACACAATAAAGTATTTAGAGTATTGTCTTACCTGATTTAAAATTTTAAAGTTCAACAAACTTGTATTTCACCCTGCAAATTTTATTTTCTTTTGCAGTACTGGGGATTGAACCCAGGGGCATTCTACCTCTGAGCTACACCCCCAAGACTTATTTTTTATTCTTTATTTTTGAAACAGGGTCTCACTAAGTTGCAAAGGGCCTCACTAAGTAGCTGAGGCTGGCCGCGAACCCGGACCCTCTGGTTTCAGCCTCCTAAGTACTGGGATTACAAGCATGCGCCACCACGCCTGGCTTTGCCCTGCAATTTTATTTGGTTCAACATTGGCTTAGAGATATATCAATCTTAATACAACCAGCTCATTCATTTGAATAATATTCCATTATATGAATGCATAACAATTTATCCACTCCTCTACAGATGGCATTTAGTTTGTTTCCAATGTTTCACTGCTGCAAACAATGCTACAATAAACATTTTTGTGCTTTGTGTATATGTGGTACTGAGGATTGAATCCAGGGGCTCTCTACCACCAAACTATAGTCCCAGCCCTTTTTATTTTGGGACAAGGTCTTATTAAGTTGCCCAGGCTGGTCTTGAACTTGCGATCCTCCTGCCTCAGCCTTCCAAATCGCTGGGATTACAGGCATGCACAACAGCACCCTACTGTACATGTCTTGTTTTTTTTGTGTGTGTGGTACTGGGGATTGAACCCAGAGGCATTGTACCTTCACACTACACCCTCAGCCCGATTTGATTTCTTATTTGGAAACAGGGTCTCACTAGGTTGATCAGAGTCTCATTACTTGCTGAGACTGTCCTCGAACCTGTGATCCTCCTGTCTCAGCCTCCCAAGTACTGGGATTACAAGCGTGCACCACCATGGTCAGCAAGTTCATTTTCTTAAGGCTGAACATATTGGAATTAACAGTGGGCTTTCAAATGCTTATTACATAAGCACAAAGCCATCATATTTAGATCATGAAATAATCTTAATCACTGAATAGTCAACTACTGGATAATTTGGAATATTCCTTTTTCTTAATCTGTGAAAAACATTATATGGCCCATCTGATGAATACCCTATACAGTACAGTAAAATTTACACAGAGAAGCTCTATATTCTGCACTCAGCTGAGAAAAAGACCAAGCAGACACTATTCCACACAAACACCAAAAAGCTTCTTCTAAAAAACTTTCTGCCGGGTGTGGTGGCGCACACTTGTAATCCCAGTACTTGGGAGGCGGAGACTGGAGATTCCGGGTTCCGGCCAGCCTCAGCTACTTAGTGAGGCCCTCTGCAACTTCGTGAGACCAGGTTTCAAAATAAAGGATAAAGAATAGGGCTGGGGGTGTAGCTCGGAGGTAGAATGCCCCTGGGTTCAATCCCTGGTACCACAAAAACAACAACAACAACAAAAAAAAAAACTTTCTAAGTAGCCGGGCGTGGTGGCGCATGCTTGTAATCCCAGTACTCTGGGAGGCGGAGACTGGAGGATCCGGGTTCGCGGCCAACCTCAGCGCGCATGCGCACGCGCACGCGCACGATCAAACGATCAATCTATCTCTCTCCTCTCCTCTCTCTCTGTCTCTCTCTCTCTCTCTCTCTCTACCTAGTGAGGCTCTCCGCAACTCTGTGAGACCCGGTTTCAAAAATAAAGCATAAAAAAAATAGGGCCGGGGGTGTAGCGCAGAGGTAGAACGTCCCTGCGTTCAATCCCCGGTACCGCAAAAAAAAAAAAAAAAACTTTCTAAGTACTTGAGAGGCTGAGAC
>PVJS01029657.1:0-17790 GCA_004027185.1 Glis glis
GTGAGGCCCTCCGCAACTTCGTGAGACCCAGTTTCAAAATAAAGTATAAAAAATAGGGCCGGGGGTGTAGCATGGAGGTAGAACGCCCCTGGGTTCAATCCCCAGTACCGCAAAAAAAAAAAAAAAATTATTCCAGTATGTATAACCTTCATTGATCCAAATTCAGTAATCTCAGTTAAGCCGCACTTAGAAATATGTTCTGCTTTCACTTCTGGGAACAAGTTTAAGATTAGTAGAAATAAATACTTTGACTATGAGGGAAAGACTTCAGATCTGTTCTACTTAGGATGCTAAATAAAGGAATGAAAGAAAGGTCCCAAAGAGTTGAATAAAATTATGCCCTCTGTTAAAGTCTAAGCAATAATGCTGATCTGTAGTAAAATAAGTGAAGGTATTACTGTATGCTCAAAAGTTCCTCTTGTTTATGAAGTGGATTTCAATGCATTTTGAACATCATAACACATTTAAGGAAAAAAATACTGTGAGTAGTTAATTATGTAACATACCTCAACTCTTGCCTTATAAAACTCAATATCATGTAGCCTCTCTTTATACCTGCTGACTTCACTTTCAAGCTTATCAACTCTGATTGCCTTCTCTCGCAGTGCATCTAATTCATCTCGGTACATTCTAGCAGAACGAGCATCCGAAAGCAAATTCATGTTCTAAATATAAATAAATAATAGTATTTTAATATTACTTTCTATTTTCAATTTTTTATTCCCTGATTATACAACTTGAAAAGTTTACTAATAAAATCAATGAGTTATATATTTTAAAAAGGGGAGCTGGGAGCCAATGCGCCTGGCAAATTCTTAAACATTCTTGATTCAAAATGAGAAAACACAAGTCTTTAAGTAAAATAAAAAATATAATTAATTTAAAAACTAAAAAGTTTTGACCTTATTTAATAGGAAAAGAGTAAAAAGGGAATAATGGGAGGACAAAGGGAGGTAGTGAGGAATAAAACTGATCCAAGGATGTTATGTTCATGTAAAATATATGCCACAATGCAACCCACTGTTCTGTATAATTATTATGCACCAATAAAAAAGAAAACAGCAGCAGCAACAACAACATAGGGGCAGGGGAAGAACCTTTCCAGTTTGATGAAGTTGTAAGTGATAATGGAAGATAAAAAAGGGGGAGAGGTTAAAAAATTAAAAAGCATTCTGGCATATATAAGTTAAAGGAAATGAAAATAAACAGCACAATTTACTGTATGTAGAGGTATTCCAACTTCCAAGGCCATGGAAGTCAAATAAATTTAAAAAAAGAATTAAAACTGCCGCAGTCCCAAGAGGCTCTTGAGTCTTACCAAAGTTTGAATAGCAGAAAGAAATGTCCAAAGACTTTGATTTCTAGTTTTGGCTTTGCCATTTTTAAAGAGAGCCATTTTAGTCAGGCATGGTGGTTCACGCTGTAATCCCAGTACTTGGGAAGCTGAGACCGGAGGATCCGGGTTCACAGCCAGCCTCAGCTATTTAGTGAGGCCCTCTGCAACTTAGTGAGACCCTGTTTCAAAATAAAGAATAAAAAATAGGGCTTGGGGTGTAGCTTGGAGGTAGAATGTCCCTGGGTTCAATCCCCAGTACTGCAAAAATAAATAAATAAACAAATAAATTAAAAAAAGAGAGAGAGACATTTAAAAAAGTCATCCAATTTCTTTAAGCCTCAGTTACCTCATTTATTTATATAATGTAGTAAGATTGAGGTAATAAACTATTGGGAGAAAAATCAATTTCGAATTGTTTGGTGGTCCTATAAAGCAGTTCCAGGTACAAACCTCTTGTTGCAGCCTTTTAAGTTCTATTTCCATTTGTTCAAGTTCTTGCTTACAGTCCAACAATTGTTCAGTCTTTTCCTCCCTTAAATGCAAAAACATTTATTAAAGAAAAAGCCTACAACTTTCAAAAACTATGATCATTAGCTGTACTAATACAAATGAATTATCATTATTAAATGACCAGTTCAACATATTACTAACCATAACCCCAACCAAGGGGGGAAAAAAGCAAAGAAAAAGATATTAGGAATGTAATCATTAGATGTCATCAAAATCCCCCCCTGCCACCACTAATGTCCTTAAAAGGTTAACTTCACCACGCTCGGCTAAAATCATAATTTTTAATGGTGGAGAAGTACTCCCCTTGATAGAGAAACCATAATTTATTAGGTAGGTTACATTTTTCACTGTACTGAATAATGCTTTAGTGAAGAAACTCACTGTTAGGGTTTGTTAGAATGCCTCCCCCAAGCTTATGTGTTGAAACCACGGTCCCCAATGCATTAAGGTTCAGGTCTTGGGGACTACGTGAGTCCCTAGTCCCCGCCTCTCACTCTGCTTCCGGCTGCCCTGAGGAGAGTGCCTTTTCTCCACCATGCGCCCTTGCTGGGGTCTCCACCCAGTGCCATGAAAGGGCCTGGTGGACTAGCAGAAGCCTGCTCTAGAGTATCAAGTACCGGGCCTCTCCCACGTGACAGTGATACAGCATATCAATGGCAAAGATGGCGCTGGCGGACCCCTCGGAGGGAAGTCCCACAGATAGCCCCACCTAACCTCTGGAGGGCTATGATAGGCAGTTACCTCCTTCTGTGCTCACAGACAACAGGTGCCTCTACCTATGATAGATTACAGGGGGGCGTGGTGACCCGACCCTCACGTGCCATTGGGTCACACCGTACTGCTTGCGAGTTTCCTGTATGGCCTCTACTTTAAAAGGGGGATTGACTTTCTAATAAATGAGATCGTGCCAGACATGTCTCCCGGTCCGAGGTGTGGTTATTCGGGCCGTCGGCATTTGCTCCCCCGTCAGCATCGTACCACTCTTGGGCGGGACCCGAGACGCCCTTCCTCTGCCTTAGAGTTGGCCAACCAGGGACTAAACCTCCAAAACTGTGAACCCACCAGGCCTGGTGGCACACGCTTGTAATCCCAGTATTTGGTAGGCTGAGACAGGAGGCTCACAGGTTCACAGCCAGCCTCAGCAACTTAGTGAGGCCCTCAACAACTTAGTGAGACCCTGTTTCAAAATAAAAAACAAAATGGGGCTGGGACTGTAACTCAGAGGCAGAACACCCCTCGGTTTAATTCCCAGTACCAAAAAAAAAAAGAAAGAAAAATAAAACTATGAGCGGAATAAACCTTTCCTCCTGTAAATTGTGCTTGTCGGGTATTTTGGTCACAGCAATGGAAAAGCTAACTAAAACATTCACTATACATAAAATCCTGTGCATTACAGACAGATTTCAAAAAGTACAGTATAGGTTTAAATGGATGTGATATATATGGTCAAACTGCCCTACAGAAAGGTTATTACCAACCACAAAGGATAACGGTGCCTATACATGAAAAAACTTTTCTTGGGGGGTAATGGTGATTGAACCTAGGGAACCTAGGGGCTTTCTACCTCTGATCTACACTCCCCCTGCCCCCAGACTTTCTTATTTTTTGTTTTGAGACAGGGTCTGGCTAAGTTGCTATGGCTGGCCTCGAACCTATGACCCTCCTGTCTTGACCTTCCAAATACTGGGATTATAGGCATGCACCAAGCTTGGCTATGAAAAATGCCGTGTTGCCAGGTATGGTGGCTCATGCCT
Source organism: Glis glis (assembly GCA_004027185.1). Taxonomy (NCBI): domain Eukaryota; kingdom Metazoa; phylum Chordata; class Mammalia; order Rodentia; family Gliridae; genus Glis; species Glis glis. The sequence continues at coordinate 3,601 of PVJS01029657.1, forward strand.
GTAATCCCAGTACTTGGGAGGCTGAAACATGAGGATTGCTGGTTTGAGGCCAGCCTCAGCAACTAGTGAGACCCTGTTTCCAAATAAAAAATAAAATAGGGCTGAGGTGTAGCCTGGAGGTAGAAGGTTCCTGAGTTCCATCCCCAGTGCCACAAAAAATAAAAGAAAAAATAAAAGAAAATGCCATATTATTGTTCTAATTTCTAGTTTTTTGAATACTAGGAAAGGATAAATTTGTTTTCCCATGTTCATGCTATTATTAAAATTTCTCATTTGATCAACTATTAAATCATGTCTTATTCCTTTCTATTGGATGGTTTGTCTTTTTCGGGGGGGGTTGTTGAATTTTTTTTTAAATCAGGATTTTTTTCATTGTGGTAATATATATGTAACAAAATCTGACAATCTAACTTCCTTTCATCCTTCCTTCCTTCTATTGTTCTTTTTGTTGTTTGTGGTACTGGGGACTGAAACCCAGAGCTAGGCAAGTGTCTACCTCTGTGCTGTATCTCTGGCCTTTTTTATTTTGAGACAGGGTCTTGGTAAGTTGCCTAGACTGGCCTCGATCTTATAATCCTCCTGCCTCAGCCTCTAGAATAGCTGAGATTACAGGTATGTACTACTACACCCAGCTAATCTAATCATTTTAAGTATACAATTCAGTAGCATTAGCTACATTCACAAATGTTGAATGCTGTCCATTCTTCAATATACATACAAGAGAATTAAAAACATATGTCCATAAAAATGTGCATGTTTATTCATGGCAGCATTATTCATAATAGCCAAAAAGTAGAAACAATTCAAATACCAATCCAATGAGTAATAAAAATTAGTATATCCAAACAATAGAACATCATTCAACTATAAAAAACTGAAATATTTATGCAGCTACAACATGGATAAACCTGGAATACATTATACTAACTGAAAGAAACCTATCACAGAAGGATAAATATTTTATTTTATTTATTTATTTTTTTTTTTGCGGTACCGGGGATTGAACGCAGGGGCGTTCTACCTCCGTGCTACGTCCCCGGCCCTATTTTTTATACTTTATTTTGAAACCGGGTCTCACGAAGTTGCAGAGGGCCTCACTAAGTAGAGACAGAGAGAGAGACAGGGAGGGAGGGAGAGAGAGAGAGAGAGAGAGAGAGAGAACGCTCGCGCGCGCATGCGCAAACTGAGGTTGGCTGCGAACCCGGATCCTCCGGTCTCCACCTCCCAAAGTACTGGGATTACAAGCGTGCGCCACCACGCCCGGCTCAGAAGGATAAATATTTTATGATTCCATTTATATGAAATGTCCAAAACAGGCAAACCTATGGCACCAGAAAATAGATTAGTGATTGCCAGAAGCTGAGGGAAAAGGTGATAAGAACAGGGTAAGATTTTTAAACCTTTTTTTGGAAAATGTCTTAAAAAATGAAAATGTCGGCCAGGCGTGGTGGCGCACGCTTGTACTTTGGAAGGCAGAGACCGGAGGATCTGGGTTTGTGGCCATCCTCAGCGCGCGCGCGCTCTCTCTCTCTCTCTCCCTGTCTCTCTCTCTCTCTCCCTCTCTCTATCTATCTATCTGTATCTCTCTCTACCTAGTGAGGCCCTCCGCAACTTCGTGAGACCTGGTTTCAAAATAAAGTATAAAATAGGGCAGGGGGTGTAGCGCAGAGGTAGAACGCCCCTGCGTTCAATCCCCGGTACCGAAAAAAAAAAAAAAAAAGAAAATGTATTGAAATTCTTGTATGATGGTTGCACAACTCAATTAATAAACTAAAAACCACTTATTGGTATACTGTTTATTAATTAATTATTTATTTATTTTTGTGGTACTGGGGATTGAACCCAAGGGCATTCTACCTCCGAGCTACATCTCCAGCCCTATTTTTTATTCTTTATTCTTTATTTTGAAACAGGGTCTCACTAAGTGTGGAGGGCCTCAATAAGTAGCTGAGGAAGGTCGCACACCTGCAATCCTCCAGTCTCAGCCTCCGAAGTACTGGGATTATAAGTGAGCCCCACCACTCCTGAGAATTGCATACTTTGGATGAATTTTCAGATATTGAATTCTATCTCAATAAGGCTATTATTTTTTAAAAAAGAACTGTTTATATTAGAGAAACTCAAAATATGGCATCAATGGAGGCAGAAAGTATTATTAAAGGGAGTCTTTTTTTTTTTGCGGGACTGGGGACTGAACCCAGGGGCATTCTACCTCCGAGCTACACCACCAAGCCCTATTTTTACTCTTTATTTTGAAACAGGGTCTCATTAAATTTGGAGGGCCTCACTAAGTAGCTGAGGCTGGCTGTGAACCTGCGATCCTCCTGTCTCAGCTTTTCAAGTACTGGTATTACAGGCATGCGCCACCATGCCTGGCTCAGTTTTAACTACTGCATTAAAAGTGAAATTTATGTAACTGGGCAAGGTGGTTACACACCTGTAATCCCAGACTTAGGAGGCCAAGAAAGGAGGATACCAGGTTTGAGGCCAGCCTTAGCAATTTAGTGAGGCCCTCAGTAACTTAGTGAAATCCTGTTTCCAAATAAAAAATAAAATAGCACTGGGGTGTGGCTTATAGGTAGAAGGCCCCTGGCTTCAATACCCAGTACTACACACACAAAAGTGAACTTTGCCAGGTGTGGTGGTACACACTTGTAATCCCAGGACTTGGGAGGCTGAGACTGGAGGATCCAGGTTCGCGGCCAGACTCAGCTACTTAGTGAGGCCCTCCGCAACTTAGTGAGGCCCTCCACAACTTAGTGAGACCCTGTTTCAAAATAAAGAATAAAAAATAGGGCTAGGGGTGTAGCTTGGAGGTAGAATGCCCCTGGGTTCAATCCCCAGTACCGCAAATAAATAAATAAATAAATAAATAAATAAATAAATAAATAAAACAAAAAGTGAACTTTATTTTTTTAATTATTATTTTTTTTGGGGGGGAGGCTAAGAAAGGAGGATTGCAGGTTCACGGCCAGCCTTAGCTACTTGTGAGGTTCTCTGCAACTTAGTGAGTCCCTGTTTCAAAATAAAGAATAAAAAATCGGGCTGGAGGTGGAGCTCAGAGGTAGAATGCCCCTGGGTTCAATCCCCAGTACCAACAATAACAACAACAAAAAATCCATTTACATTTTTCAATCAGTATAACTGAAACCAAATTTTGTCAAACCCTCCAAGTTTTTGAAATTTTAATATACTCCATGGCCAAGTATATTTTATTTAAAAATTAAATTCTATTATAGTGCAAAATGTTAAATGAATTCACAGCCATCATTGCAATTCTAATTGCATGCTTTTTCTAAAGACTGGAGAAGATTGTGCTAAATTATATGGAACAAACTAGTGTTCGCTGTTTAGGCTATCCATTAACTGCCAGTCAAACTAATAACAGCAATCTTTTCCCTAATTTTCGTGGTGCAGCTGTTTATAGAATATCCTGGGCGTGTTCACTTCAATAGGCACATAATAATGCAGACACCCACAAATGAATGCTGTATTTTTTTGTTTTCAAATTTTCCTAGACTATAACATTTTTCTACCTTACATATTCAAATTACTTTCCTTAACTGCTTTAAATAACCAGTAAATAAATTTAATTGCTGTATTGTGTTTTTAAATTTAAAATCTACATTCTGAAGCTCAAATCCAGGAAAACAAACCAAAAAGAAGGGGGAAAAGTCCCTAAAACAAAAATCCTTTGTTCTTTTTAAAGTACAATATAAAAAATCTCCAGCCAAGACTGGTCATGTCTTTACCTGTGGTTTACCAAGGAATGTCTATGTAACATTTATACCAACTTTACTGTAATGATCTTAGAAAGCTGAATAAATATAATTTTATCAATGCTAACCATATCTGAATATTTACTTTTACAAGTAGATGACTTGGGCATTTCATGTGATGCAGAAGATATACAAAAATTGTTTTTCTAACATTTTATGTCAACAATTTAGTTTTTTAGAACATCAATTTTAAAAGAACTGAACTTATTGATCTGTATCAGTGATTCTCAATATTGGCTTTCAAGAAATATGAAAATAAAAATTAAGGAACCCTCTAATTTGCCAAGGAAGGACACTAATTTATACAAGAAAGGACATTGTAACATTAGAAAGATAAGAAAGACATAAATCCAGAATACGGAGCATCCTTTAAATTGATAATATTTAACATTAGGAAAACATTATGCCAATCTATTTTTCTCATTTTGACAAATCTCTTTCATTTTCTCATTTAGCCTTTGACACAACCTAACAATGGAGGATCACTGATCTATATTCTCAAGCCTAAAAATATTGTTTAACTAACCTCTGTGACCATATAAATTCAATGAACCTTGAAAATCAGTAACTTACAGTTCCTGCCTAAGCCTTCTTATCTTGGCCTTAGCATCTGCCAGTTCTACAGATAGATGCTGTCGACTTTCTGTTCTCTTCATGCCTGGAGAACCACAGGGTGACTGTGCAGATGAAGAGGCATGGGGTAGAAAATGAAGACCATCTCGTTCTTCAGAGAGCTCTATGATAGTCTAAAATTTATAGAAATAAACACAAAATGACTTTTAGTATTCTACACATCAGCAAACTAAACATATCGACACTATTCACTGGGTATAAGTTTTATATTGCAATATCAAAAACAATTCATTGGTCAAAAACCTTGTAACTTTGCCATATTTAGCTGCTATTTTGAAAAGTTTTATTCAACAGTTCATGTATAAGCTTTTTAGTAGATAACACTAGAACAAGACTTAATATAGTTTTCCTCTCCTAATTTTTAAAATTAGTTAGTTAATTAAATAAAACTTTTTTGTGGTACTGGGGATGAAACTTAGGGGCATTCTACCTCTGAGTCATACCCCAACCCTATTTTATTCTTTTTTTTAGTGTGAAATAGGATCTCACTAAGTTGCTGAGGCAGGCTGCGAACCTGCAATCCTCTGGTCTCAACCCCCCAAGTACTGGGATTATAAGCATGCGCCACTATGCCCGGCTCTCTCCTAGTTTTTTTGTTTTTGCAGTACGGGGGATTGAACCCAGGGGCATTCTACCTCCGAGCTACACCCCCAGCCCTATTTTTTATTCTTTATTTTGAAACAGGGTCTCACTAAGTTGAGGAGGGCCTCACTAAGTAGCTGAGTCTGGCGGCAAACCCAGATCCTCCGGTCTCAGCCTCCCAAGTACTGGGGTTTACAAGCATGAGCCACCACGCCCGGCTCTCTCCTAGTTTTTTAACAAAAAAATCCATTATGATAAAAAACTAGATTAGATAGCAACTATTGGAAACTATTGCTTATAAAAAACTAGATTAGATAGCCACTTGTTACCAGAGGAAAGAAATTTACCCAAGAATAATTTATCTAGAACTGTGCTGTCCAATATGGTAGCCAGTAGCACAAGTGGCTTTTAAAGTAAATATTTAAAATGTTAAAAATTCACCCCTTTAGTCAAACTAGCCACATTCCATGTACACAATAGCCATATGTGGCTAGTGGTTGCTGTACTGCACAGTCCAAAAATACAATTTGTCATCATTGTAGAAATGGACAGTACTGCTCTAGAATTTTATAAATCTAGAAGGGACCAATCTCTAGAGGGAACTAACAAGACCTCACAGATTTAATTTCATCTCTTTCTCCTGCAGTTAAGGTAACTGAGGCACACAGATTAATGTGACCATGATTACACAACTAACTAACAGTAATACCAAGACTTCAGGCTAGTCTCTTGAGTCCATATCCTATACTCTCTCTCTCCTATAATACTGTACTAGTTCTAATATTCTTCTCATCTCAAAGCTTCCTTCCTTGGTCCAGAGACCCTCTGTGGGGCACAAGCCTCCTTTTCCTAAATCTGAAATCTAAGGGATATTTAACCTACGTATACCTCGCACAATCATATTTCTCCATTCCCCTAATAGTCCTGTTCTTTCTTTGTTAAATTCTCTAATTCCAAACTTATTTCTCAGATTTTCTTTCAACCTTCTCAGGCAAATACAAATTATCTTCTATAGCAATGTCAACTGTCCTTCTACTCTAGACAGAATGGGTGGGCTACGAGGGACCATGAAATTATCATCCTTATTTCCTATCATTAAGTCTTACCCACCCCCACTGAATCATTACTTGCTTTTTGTTTGTTTTAACCATCCACTAGAATTCATTTATTTAGCCTTGAGATATATTTCAACACCTGTATCAAGTTCTGTCTTATCTTCTTACCAGTAACATCCACTTTCGCAAATTTCATTACACACATTGACAAACCTCAGAAGGTGACTTCCCAGTTCCTTTTCTCTCTAGAACTCCATGTCTGCTCCCTAGTCAATACATGCAGGGAGTTACTACTCTTTGTGGCATGCTGCATTTATTATCATTGCTCCTATGTTACCATACTTATGCCTGCATCTTTAATTACTCAACTCCTCCCCTCTTGCCCAAACGGATTACTCTTAGCTTCTCTATAGTTCCTATTCAGTTTGGAACTATAATTAGGCCCTTAAACTTCATTTTAGTACTACCATGCCATTATCTAACAATGGCTGACTCATATTTATAGAGTTCCCAACAGGGAATTCTCCAACAAGATCTTATCTTGTACTATTACCAGAAATAGAGGTATTGTGTATATTTTAGACATGAGGAAACCATGGCTCCTATAGATAAATAACTCAAAGTCACACAACCAATGATAGATATAGCAAGAATTAAAATTTAAGTTTGAATCTAACACTATTTTCCTTACCTAATGTTTTTTGTTTTTATTTTTGTGGCCCTGGAGATTGAACCCAGGGGCATTCTACATCTGAGCTACACCCCCAGTCCTATTTTTTATTCTTTATTTTGAAACAGGGTTTCACTAAGCTGTAGAGGGCCTCACCAAGTAGCTGAGGCTGGCTGCTAACCCAGATCCTCCTGTCTCAGCCTCCCAAGTACTGGGATTACAAGCGTGGGCCACCACACCCCAGCCTACCATCAGTTTGTTCTATTCCTGTTCTAAGGTGATAGAATTCTAAGAAAAAACAAAAAAATTATATAGCCCTACTACAGATATTGCCATCCATTTCCAATAAAGCTCTTACCACTATACATCAACCCTTTTATTGAAACTTTGATTTCCTGGCAAATTTCCCCACAAAGACTACTGTAAATATATTTCTTCCCCACAAAGATTATTATGAATATATTTCCTTTTCTCTGCATAAACTTCCAACTACAAACTGCTATCATCATTTCCAACAAATGACCTCTTTTCCAAGTTACCCAAGAAACAAAACCACCTGGGATTAACTCCTCTGTTTCTAAGCATTTTTTGCTCCCAGCATATATTCCTTACTTAAATATTTTCAGTTTTTTTCTTCCTATTGGCTTTTTTCTCCTTATTCTTCAAAGTTTTTCCTATCAAGAAAAAAAAATTTCCTTTATTGCTACTTTTTGAATGGTAGTTTATACTTTACCCTATCCACCTACTCAGTATACCCATCAACTTTCCTGCCTCTGCAGACAGTCATTAATCTTCATAGTGGCCTAGCCTCCACCCTCCTTGGAGTCAACTTATAGCTGTGTATTTTCTTTTTATATATTTTTATTGGTGCATTATAGACTCACATCATAAGGCAGTTCATAGTGACAGTGACATACATGCACAGAGCACTTGGTGGGCTTTCCCCAGCTCCCGGCCCCCCCTTACTTGTGTATTTTCTTACTGTCCCAATTATTTTTAATCTTGCTCTCTAACATTTCCTGATTCTAACAGGACAGTTAGTATTTAATAAATATTTGAATCATACAGAAATAAATTTTCACTTAATTATATAGTAGGCTCATATTTTTCACTTACAATGTAGTTTTCCCAATAAACCAGATGTGATCACTCTTACCCCTCCTTTGTATCTCTCATTCATCTTATCTAGCATAGTTCTGAGCCCAAAAAGAGGTGCTCAAAAATATTCAACTAAGCCAGGCGTGGTGGTGCACGCTTGTAATCCCAGTACTTTGGGAGGCGGAGACTAGAGGATCCGGGTTCGCGGCCAGCCTCAGCTCGCGCACACGCGTGCGCTCTCTCTCTCTCTCCCTGTCTCTCTCTCTCTCTCTCTCTCCCTGTCTCTCTCTCTCTACTTAGTGAGGCCCTCCACAACTTCGTGAGACCCGGTTTCAAAATAAAGTATAAAAAAATAGGGCCGGGGGCGTAGCGCGGAGGTAGAACGCCCCTGCATTCAATCCCAGGTACCGCAAAAAAAAAAAATTCAACTAAGTAATTCACAAAATGGAGAAGTCAAGAAAAGTACGAAAGACAGATACAACATTTGAACCTATTAGGAGGTGAAATGGAGATTTCCAGAACTTCCAGATGCCAATAAACAGAGCACAAAAGAACCATGTGCTGCGAAATATTTTTTAAAAGAAAATGAGAAAAAGAAACTTGGTACTAAGAGCTTAGAGTACCCAGATGAATAGTCCATTAAAGATTATTTAGACATTTTGACTTCTTAGTGGTGGCGCACGGTTATAAGGGATTACTTGGGAGGCTGACACAGGAGGATCTGGGTTCGCGGCCAGCCTCAGCTACGTAGGCCCTCTGCAACTTAGTGAGACCCTGTTTCAAAATAAAGAATAAAAAATAGGGCTGGGGGGGGTGCCTCGGAGGTAGAATGCCCCTGGGTTCAATCTCCAGTACCAACAAGAAAAAAAAACACAAGTATTTGAGTTAGATCTGGCAAGTTACTTTTCTTCTGGGAGCTTAAGTATCTTCATCTATAAAATGTGTTTATTGTACAGATTAAATATGACAGTATGCATTAAACTAGCAGCACAAAGTCTGGCATAAAATAAAGTGACAATAAAGAGATATTAAATTCATAAAACCTCCTATTTGGTGTTCAGTAAAAGGAGAAAGCTAAAGACATACTCGTTCCCTAGCATTAAGAATTAAAAAGTAAGCCAAGCTTGGTGGCGTACACTTGTAATCCTAGTACTTGGGAGGCTGAGACAGGAGGGTTGCAGGTTCGAGGACAGCCTCTGCAAGTAGTGAGATGCTCATCAACCTAGTAAGACCCTGTTTCAAAATAAAATAGGGCTGGGGGTGTAGCTCGGAGGTAGAATGAATGCCCCTGGGCTCAATCCCCAGTACCACACACACACACACACACACACACACACACACAGAATTAAAAGTAAAGAGAAAGTAAAAGTAGGGTAGCCAAATATATATATATTTTTTGGCTGAGATGAAACAATTCAGAAAAAAAACTAAGGATAAAATCTAAGTAAGAACTTGTTCTAGACCCAGGCACAGTGGCACACACCTGTAATCCCAGCTACTTCAGAAGCAGAGGTAAAAGATTCTAAGTTCGAAGCCAGTCTCAGCAATTTAGCAAAACCTTTCTCTCAAAATAAAAAAATAAAAAGGGCTGAGGAGGCTGAGACAGGAGGATCACAGGTTCGAGGCCATGGCGTCTCAAAATCTCAGCAATTTAGCAAGACCTTGTTTCAAAATAAAAATAAAATAGCTCAAGAAGTAGAAGGCCCCTGGGTTCCATCCCCAGTACCACTGAAAAAAAAGGGGAGTGCTGTGGGTATAGCTCTGTGATTAAAGCACTTCCTGGGTTCAATCCCCAGTTCCGGCCTCCCCAAAAGGTAGGGTTTTTTTTGTTTTAATCTAATTGAATGATGTAGAATTATTATATTTACACACTATTTTTACATTTCTCTATTATTTTTCGCAATTATTTTCAATGATCTTTCTAAATTTATCCATTGGTGACTCAAACTGGAAAACAAAAATTCTCCATACAATTGGATTTAAAACAGTTAGCAACTTGTTTCACAACCTGAGACATAAGAATATGGCTGCTTCTTATTTCACTTGTTAGAAAGATTAATTCAGCCAGGCGTGGTGGCGCACGCTTGTAATCCCAGTACTTTGGGAGACGGAGACTAGAGGATCCGGGTTCGCGGCCAGCCTCAGCTCTCTCTCTCTCCCTCTCTCCCTGTCTCTCTCTCTCTCTCTACCTAGTGAGGCCCTCCACAACTTCGTGAGACCCAGTTTCAAAATAAAGTATAAAAAATAGGGCTGGGGGTGTAGCGCAGAGGTAGAACGCCCCTGGGTTCAATGCCCGGTACCGCAAAAAAAAAGAAAGATTAATTCAACAAAAATGCTTGAGTAGCATAATATATTCCAAAAGGTTTTCTAAACAATCACTCTACACAGTGTTTCATATTCCTTTTAGATTTGCCACAGATTCACATAATGACAAGTATTTTTATTTGCCCTGTATTAATCACTTCATGGAAATGAGATAAAGCACTTGATACAAGCCCATTAGTCATAAGAAACCAAAGTATAGATTTGTAGAAGTAATTCCTCAGAAGCTGGAATCATACTACCTTTAAAAGAACTTGAAGCCAGGTGTGGTGGTACACGCTTATAATCCCAGTACTTGGGAAACTGAGACAGGAGGATTGCAAGTTCACGGCCAGCTCAGCTACTTTGTGAGGCCCTCCACAACTCCGTGAGACCCGGTTTCAAAATAAAGGATAAAAAATAGGGCCGGGGGTGTAGCTCGGAGGTAGAATGTCCCTGGGTTCAATCCCCAGTACCACACACACAAAAAAAAAGATCCTTAGGAACTTCCTCTATGTAGTCTTTTATTGAGCCCAAGAGTAATCACATAAATTCTCTATAAATAAGCCCAAAACTGTCTTTCACATGAAAATGGAACAACTAATCAAAGCTATAAATTCTCCTAAATGGCAGAGTACTTTAGTCTGCTGTAAGAAAATATTACTCACCACTGCATGTGCTAAAGTCTAGACTGCTCTAAAATTATAAACTGCTTTCAGAGAGTGCAGACAAAAATTTCAGTGTAATTTTATGCTTTTTAAAAGGCAAAGTTCTGTTTTAAAGGAGCTTATAATTCTTTTTAAAATCATACCTCATCATATTGACTACAAAAATTGGAGATCTGTATTGGACATTTTATTCAGAACATCTGTTATTCTCCTTTTATTAATACTTATTTTTCCAACTTCAAAATGTGGCAATAAAACTAAGAAGTTAAACTTCAGCAAATTCTTATGTTTCAAGGAAATGATTTTTCCATTTACATCAACTATATTTTCAGTTTCACACTTCTGTACTGTTGCCAAAGCTGTGGGGATGACTTGAAAAACACACAGGAACAAAATCGGAATGATACTAATTAAAACGGAAAGGAAGCTGGGTGAGGTGGTAAATGCTTGTAATCCTAGTACTTGGGAGGCTGAGACAGGAGGATCACAGGTTCGAGGACAGCCTCAGCAAGTAGTGAGACTCTCAGCAACCTAGCGAGACCTTGTTTCGAAATAAAAATAAAATAGGGAGCCGGGCGTGGTGGCGCACGCTTGTAATCCCAGTACTTTGGGAGGCGGAGACCGGAGGATCCGGGTTCACGGCCAGCCTCAGCTCTCTCTCTCTCTCCCCGTCTCTCTCTCTCTCTCTACTTAGTGAGGCCCTCCGCAACTTCGTGAGACCTAGTTTCAAAATAAAGTATAAAACACAGGGCCGGGGTTGTAGCGTGGAGGTAGAACGCCCCTGGGTTCAATCCCCGGTACCGCAAAAAAAAAAAAAAAATAAATAAATAAATAAAATAAAATAAAATAAAATAAAATAAAATAAAATAAAATAAAATAAAATAGGGCTGGGATGTACCTCAGAGGTAGAATGCCCCTGAATTCAATCCCCAGTGCCACAAAATAAAATAAAAAAGAAAACTTAATTTTGCAATTTGTTTTTTAGCAATTTGGGGTTATCATATTTCCTTTCTGGTTCCTATGTTTCACATAAACACACAAAAAAGACAGTACAGTTGGCTCTTCATGTCAATCACATCTGCAGATTCAACCAAATGTGGATGGAAAATATACAGGGAAAACAAATTGTTTGTACTGAGCATGTGCAGACATTTTTTTCTCTTGTCATTATTCCCTAAACAACTATTTATAGTATAACAACTATTTCCATGGCATTTACATTGTATTAATTATTTAAGTAATTTAGAGATGATTTAAATTATTCAAGAAGATGTATTGGGCTGTGTGTAGGTTATATGCAAACATTACATCATTTTATATAAAAGATTTGTGCATTTACAGATTTTGGTATCCTCCAGGGGTCCTGGAACCAATCCTCCATAAATACCAAGGGAGATTATACTCTAACACACATCCCTAAGAAACAGAGCATCAATTGTAAAAAACTTCTGAAACTACTATTTTTGCAGGGGAGGGAGAAAAGCAAACTTTCATAATACACTGATAGAAATTTACAAACCTCTGAATGCTCATCTCTTTCATCTATGAGTCTTTTTAGATGCAATGCCATATTTTTCAAGAGTGGTTCTATATCCTCCTGAGGCATATCTGTCACTTCCATCCATTGCAGATCAAACACATTTTCCTGATTATGGGTCACCTTTAGAAAGGCAAGCAAAATAAACTATCAAAAAAATGGCTTATACTTAAGTATTGATTTCATTTTAGTACAATTATTACCTCAAGTATTGTATGTTTCAGATAACGTAAAGCCAATATGATATATACAAAAGTACATTTGAAATTAACAATGGAAACAAAACTATTATTTTGAAGTAAATATAATCTTTAAATGAATACTCATTTTTGAGCCAATAAAAAATAAAATTCAATTCAAAGCATTTCTATGGAAAAGTAATATTGATATATCTGACAATGCTTTTTTTTGGGGAGCGTTACTGGGGATTGAACCCAGGGATATTCTACCTCTGAGCTATACCCCCATCCCTATTTTACTTTTTATTTGGAAACAGGGTCTCACTAGGTTGGTGAGAGCTTCACTACTTGCTGAGGCTGGTCTTGAACCTGCAATCCTCCTGTCTCAGCCTCCCAAGTACTGGGAATATAGGTGTATGCCACCACGCCCAGCCTGACAATTCTTTTTAACAAAATCAATTGAACTTTTCTTTAGATAAAACTTATTTATGGTACTGGATTCAAAAGAAAAAGGTTTTTAATCTTGTAGGACATAGGTTATTGTACTTTTATACTTGAATAGCTAAGTCTTAGTAGACTAAAGATGATATGGTCACAGAACCTTAGGATAAAGGACTCTCAATATAAAGATTTTCAGAAGCCGGGTGTGATGGCGCACACTTGTAATCCCAGTACTCGGAAGGCTAAGACGGGAGGATCCAGGTTCGCAGCCAGCCTTGGCTACTTAGTGAGGCCCTCCGCAACTTAGTGAGACCCTGTTTCAAAATAAAGAATAAAAAACAGGGCTGGGAGCCGGGCGTGGTGGCGCACGCTTGTAATCCCAGTACTTTGGGAGGCAGAGACCGGAGGATCCAGGTTCGCGGACAGCCTCAGCTCTTTCTCTCTCTCTGTCTCTCTCTCTCTCTCTACTTAGTGAGGCCCTCCGCAACTTCGTGAGACCCGGTTTAAAAATAAAGTATAAAAAATAGGGCCGGGGGTGTAGCACGGAGGTAGAACGCCCCTGGGTTCAATCCCTGATACCGCATTAAAAAAAAAAAATACGGCTGGAGGTGTAGCTCAGAGGTATAATGCCCCTGGGTTCCATCCCCAGTACTAAAAAAAAAAAAGATTTTTAGATGAAAAGTTATATAAATAAGATTTTTTTTGCATTCCATTTCTTACCATAATTCTAGTAGTGCCTTTAACTTCCACAACAAACAGCAAAAACAACTTCAAGGACGGTGGCAAATTAAGCAACTTGTAATACTTAGCATTTATTCAAAATGAAATTAAAATCACAAAGCTAGCATAAACAAACATACATATATATATATATATATATATATATGAAGGGAGAGTACCAATAAAAGTCTATTTTGTAAAGTATTAATATGATTACTGTTGAAAACCATGTTACTGAAAAGAAATCTGGGCTCTATGAATGGTGTTTAAGAGAAAAGATGATATATGGAATACAAAGCAATCTAAATAGAGAATATATATATATATTTTTTTTTGCGGTACCGGGGATTGAACTCAGGGGCGTTCTACCTCCACGCTACACCCCCGGCCCTATTTTTTTTATACTTTATTTTGAAACCGGGTCTCACGAAGTTGCAGAGGGCCTCACTAAGTAGAGAGAGAGAGAGAGAGACTGGGGGGGGGAGAAAGAGAAAAAGAGAGAGAGAGAGAGGGAGGGAGGGAGGGAG